>LNAC01000210.1:1477786-1491472 GCA_002007465.1 Ailurus styani
CCGGCCCCTCTCCCCAACAACAAAATCTTTTTTAGGTATAATTAAGCCTTAGGAAGACCTATACCCTGTTTTTAAATAATCTTACATATAATTAACATTGGTTTTACTTTTATCGTATTTTACATTTTATTAAATATTCTTAAAAGCCAGAAGCCGCACAGAAGTGGGCCATGTTCTAATGGACCTATAAATTGAATGATTAGGAAGATACAGCTCTTACTATCATGGGTGAGACTCTGGTAAGGCTGAGAGAATAAAATAAAAAAATGCCAGGATAAATATATTCTGAAATAATTCTCCTCTTGCCCTTCTCTCATCCCGTTCTTAAGGCGATGGAGAATGTTGTTCTCTGAGGATACATCTACATGTCAAACGAATGCCCAAGCTTTGGATGATGGGGATGGCAATGCTGTGACACCAACTTTTACATGCAGGAGGGTCTTCTGTTGATATTTCAAATTTTAAGTCATGCCTGGACATGGCTCTTGGCTGTTCTACAGCATATCAGACAAGACTAGGGATTCCATTGACAATCTCTGTTCTGACATCCCTAAATTTCCCATTTGCCCGGGTCTCTCTGTATCAGCCTGAGCATCGCCCGCTCTGGCCAGCCTCTCCTTTTCTAGCAATCTCATCCATCACGGGAACTGTCAATTGGGTGCCTTTGCGGCCTCCGGCTTGCCGAAGATGTTCTGAGGACAATGTCTATCTGTCACATATCATTAGCAGTTTTCCTGAACCCTGTGGTGAGGGAGGAGCAATTCTGGCCTTGAGGAAGGTACAGAGAATCAGAAGAGAGCTGAGGATGTCTAGCAAGTCTGATTTCTTGGGCTCAAGTTTGTATCACACCCTACTGTCATCCTTTCATCCTAAAAAGATATTGTTTCCTGTACTGAGCTAGGGTTCCTGCCCGTAAAAACCTTTCTCACTAGTGTGGACAGATGGACTTGAGACCAAATTAATACGCTCCTTCATTAGAGGAACTCCAGAGAACCATGGGCGGGCGGGTAGTGGGCACAAGGGAGAGTGCTGGGGCAGGCTTTTTCAAGGAGGTGCTTGATGATGTCTTCCAAAATGAGGTGATACCTGCTGGGTGACAAGGGGGCCTGGGCTATTCAGTACATTGGAGAGAGGGCCAGTGAGGGCCAGCCCAAGGAGTAGACCCTGAGCTCTGTCCTGGGTCTTGGCAGAAGTTAACTGCTTGCTTCCTCCTGAGCCTGAAGTCTGGACTTGAAGCTGGAAAAACTTCCAGGTCAGAGGCAGATTTCTTTGCAGGCCTCAAAGTCATCTGTAGCCACCCAGACCTTCAGATCTTTCCAGGAGGTAGTGACTCCTATGGTTAAAGAGATCCCTTTCAGGAGCTTTCGATGACTCCTGTCCCAGCTTCAGTTTAGACATGCTCAGGTAGCTACTGTCCATTGTCAACTGTGCTGGAACATTCTCTCCAGTAACAGTGCCAGCCAGTGCTCCTTCTTGCTGCTAGGAGACCTGTAATTATTACAGTTGCATGTCTGTTTTCTGAAACATTGATGACTAAGAGAATTGAACCTTCCTCCGCAATCAACATCTTTAAAAATTGTGACGTGGTTTTGTAAAATGTAATCCCCAATAGACAGCCCTGTGGTTAAGACGTTCTGCTGGAATTGACGCCTGGCAAGTTTTTCTGGTGTCTGGATGTCTGTGCTGGACAGCCCACATCTGCATAATAGTGGGGGGACGCCCCCCCTTTCTCCAGAGTCCCTTCTACTTATCCGGGGAGTTTCCAAAGTTTCCATGTTCTCACAGCAGCCTGCCAACTTCTGTGCCACATGCCTCTACTCCCTTCCCCTTCCCATCTGCTTTCCCTGGGAGCGTGGGTTCTAGAAGCAGACCACATACCGGCTGCGTGGCCTAGGCGAGTTACTTAACCTTGTGCTTTTACCTCCACATCTATGAGATGAGGACAATATGTTTATTTTGAAGGTACAGTGAGAAATTTCTAAGATACCTAGCATGACACCGAATACATGGTAGAGCTTAATAAATATTAGCTTAGGGGCGCCTGGGTGGCTTAGTCAGTTGAGTGCCTGACTCTTGGTATCAGCTCAGGTCTTGATCTCAGACAGGGGTTGTGAATTCGAGCCCTGTGTTATGCTCCATGCTGGGCATGGAACCTCCCTAAAAAAATGTTAGCTTAAACAAACAAATCAATGTTAGCTGCCTTTTTTTTTTTTCCCAACCACTGTTAACACTGTTGCTGTCACAGCCCTATCCACTGCCTGCAAAGTTGCTTGCTCAAGTACCTTGCTATGTAGGCCAATGTCCATCTCAGGGAGTAGCCTCTGAAAGTTTCTCAAGTGGCCCACCCTTGGGGTGCCACAATGTTTATTTTCTTGCTTCTGTGCCATATAATTGTACCCTGGACCTGAAGAAGTCCGACTTTGACTCAGACTTCCACAAAGTCCCTCTTGAAGAGCTTCTGGCCTTTACTACTCTAACCAAAGATGTTTGCTTACACCCAGTTCATAAGCTTTTTACCTTCCATTTTTCTTGCTAACTTACCTGGCCCTTCTCCATACCATTATTTCCTCTTTCATCCTTTAGTTAGGAAACCAGAGTTCCCATGCCGTGTGTGTGTGTGTGTGTGTGTGTGTGTGTGTGTGTGTGTGTGTCTAAGAGAGAGAGAGAGAACTGGAGTTTGAGTGTGGGAGGGGGATGTGGAAGGAGAGGAGTGTGATTTATGCTAGCAGCTGCCAGCCAAAATGCAGTAATATTGATGGTTCTATTATGAGAATATCCAGTTGGCACCATACGGGTTTTTTTCTCTCTTTAAACCAGATTCTTAGAACAGAGATTTCTAATCTTTTGGAATTGAGATGGCAATTATTTTGAACAATACTCTGTGCTTGCAGTCTGAATTGGTTTTAAGACTTACTGGATAATTCCTCCCCATCCCAGTAACATGAAGAGCATTTGGGGCAGTTGTATGTTGTCCCCTCAGACGTGAAGGACGGGAGTGACATGGAGAATCAGAATATGTAATGGTGTCCTCAGACTTCATGGACTTGCTTGATGGACTTGGCACTCTATCATGCCTCTGTCGTCTGGGAGGGTGACAGTGACCTAGGGGGATGGGCTGGAACACTAGACGGGATGAGCGTTGTTACGAGTTCTTTCACATGCTGGATGGTTTGATCTAGAATCCCCTATCAAATCTTGAAACAGTTAGAAGGTAAACCTATAAATGCCTTACCTAATAGTTATTATGAAACTTGCATTTGGTTTGTTTAGTTTTGTAGATTCTCATTTTATAAAGTTCATTCACCCAGAGGAATAAAACAATTAGGTTAAACTTCCATGAGAGGTTAGCACTTAGGGCCCAGGGACCGCGTCAGCAATCTTAGATCCAGATCGAGACAAGAACAAGGCTGTTTCCTATTCTTATAAAATAATTGAAAACACAAGTCTTTGGCCATTAAATGTGTAAATGGCACAACCACTTTGGAAAACAGCTTGGCAGTTTCTTAAAAAGTGAAGCCTACGCTTTTCGTTTGACCTAACCATTTTAATCCTAGATGTTTACTCAAGAGAAATGAGTCTAATTCCCTATGAAAACTTGTATGTGAATGTTCACCGCTGCTTTCTTTGTAATAGCTTCAAACTGTGGAAACAACTCAAATGTAAATGGATAGATAAACAGATTGTGCTATATAATGGAATACTACTCAGAAATGAAAAAGAATGAACCATTGACACAAACAACAACGTAGATTAATTTCAAAATGATTGTACTGAGTCAAAGGTGCCAGACCCCCACCCACAAAACTGTGTGATTCCATTTATATGAATTCCATAAAAATGTAAATTAACCTATAGTGACAGAAAGCAGATACGTGATTGTCTGAGGATAATGGAGGGCGGGGCAGGGAAGAGTGGGGGGAATGATTACAAAGGGGCAGGAGGAAACTTCCGGGGGTGAGGGATGTGTTCATTATCTTGAAGGTGGTGACAGCTCTGTGGGTGTACACGTACATCAAAGCTCATCCCATTGCATACTTTAAACACGCAGTCTACTGCGTTTGTGCCTCAATAAGGCTGTAGAAACAATTCTAAATAAAAATCAACTTTTAATATTTTTCCATTTCAGAGCTACCTCTCAGCAAGTGTTATTCTCCTGGCTCCTTTAATTCTTATTCAGAGGGTTCTAAGAGCTTAGCTTCTATCAGCATGACCCATGCTAGTCACACTGTAAATTATCTCCTTCATTATAATAATAAGGACAACTGCATCCACTGAGAGCTTTTTGTCATCTGCCAGTGCTTTGCTTACATTATCACATTCGATGCCCAGAGAAACTGCCCAGTGTAGGTGCCGTTAGCTCCATTTTACAGCAGAGGAAATCAAGGCAGAGAGGTTAGGTAAATGGTTCAACACAAGAACACAAGTGTGAGCATCTTGGTTCAAAACCACAAACAGTCCTACTTGTGGGCTCTTTCTCCTTCACCAGTAGGTCATAACTGCACATTTATGTGACAGAGGCAAAGGATTAATGCAGCAACAGGGCTTGTTTCTGTAACCCTGGAGCTGTTTCCCATGCTCTTTGTTTGGCTTCCTGACCCTCGGTGACACTAATTCTTTGTTTGAGCTTTTAATTCCCCACAGCATAGTCTCCCTGCCTGCTTTCTAGATTTCCTCTTGCCCTGCTCATCATCCTCGATTTTGAGCTTGTTGGCTTTATGATCTTCAGTCCCTGCCCTGTGCAGGGGGTTTTGTCTGATGACTGACTCTGCTTTGAATAATTACACCTGCCGGATTCTTCAGGTAGGAAAAATCTGTGGACCAGGAAGGGATAGCTCCTGTTCAAGATCAAGACATGTGTCAAATCTCTGCAAGGGATACAGAGTAAAAGGACAAGGTAGACAGACAGAATAAAAGGGGTCAGAACAGGAGATTGGCAGGAGTTCAGGTAAAATGTATGAGGCAGGGGAGTGGTAATAACTTTTGCTGGAAAATCCACAGAGGAGGAGGGCATCCGTGGGCCCTCCTGAGCGCTGGGCAGGTAGAACTGGCAGGACGAGAGAACAGGGTTGACAGAGCAGCCTCTGAGGAACCCGTGAGACAAGTCCTTCAGGAGGCAAGCTGTCCACCAGTGCATCTAGGAACGGATGGCCCCAGGCCCCGGGCCAGCTTTGCCTGGGTTGACAAGGATCTCCAGAAGGCCCTAAAAATATGGCTTCACAGTCTTTTCACAGTTCTGCCAGTCTCTCAGATTATTTTGGACTCTCTCTTTTTTTATTTTTAATCAGTGGGAGAAAAAAGAAAGATGACAATAAAAACCATATGGAGGCCTCTTCTCTGACTGAAACCCTTTGATCTTTTTCTCTAAATAGAAGAAAGTAACCTTCCCACTCTGAAGGCATTCCAAATGTTTTCCAGCCTCTGGGGATAAACAAATATCTCAGGTAAATTTAATACCATGCTTCACTCCTTTATCGGTTTGTTCGAACACTAACTGAGCACTCACTAAGTGCCAATATCTATGCCAGGATCTGAAGGGACCAAGAAAAATTCCCAGTTGTTGCCTCCACTGAGTCCACAGTCTATTAAGGGAATTAACAGTGAAAAGACAGTGATAGCAAACATGAGAATTTGGGAATTCTCAAGAAGGGACATTTAGGCAGGGTTGGGAATAGGAAAGGGAGGTGGAGGTTCAAAGGAGCTTCCTGAAGGACGTGATACAGGAGTAGAGAAGAGAGTCATTCCTAGTTTTCTTAGCCACTCAGAAGCTTTCTTTTATCGGGCTGGGAGACTCTGATGCCTCAAATTCTGCCAGGATTGTTTCTGGAATCTCTTATGTGTATCTATTTTTTTTTTTAACTGCAGAACAATAGAACTTAAGCAAAAAGAAAACTCAACAGGTTTTTAAACATACACTTAAAGGGATTTCATAAGAATAGTTAACATAGAGAACTTGTGAGCCAAGAACCTGGAATGTCTTCAAGAATCAAAATGCTCGAGGGTAGGTGGGTAAATTAACAGCTTTGGGAAAAAAGAGGGTGTTCACTCATTCGTTCATTTTCTGATTCACTCACACACTCACTCAATAAATATTTATTTATTGCCAGATGTGGTACTAGACACTGGGGATTCAGAAATGAATAATTTGTTTACAGGTAGATAGTAAAACATTTATTAACCTATAGTTTCTCTTTACGGAAGATATTTATCCCCTGCCACAACGGTAGCTTGTAACCGTTGTCAGACCCAGGCTACTGTTCTAGATTGTTCTAACCCAGCATGATTTTTCTCCTTGGTTATTACTAAAACAATGCATACTGACAGGAGGACCCTGGCATGTGGATACCTATTTTCTAAATGTTTGTGAAGAAGCAGTAGAAATACTTAAGAACTAATGGACGAAGGGCAAATCTATACTTTTGTGTGTGAAAGATAATCATTTTTGCTTAAGATAATCACTTTTAAAAATCAGTTTTAGCAATGTCCTCTAAATCGATACTCTTTCTGGAAATCTATTGTACCTTTCAGACTTGAAGGGTATATCCATTCCATTGTTTAACTTAGGAAGCTGTGCTGCTAGTTTTATGATTGTGAGTCTAGTCTTAATGCTCTATGCTAATCTACTATATACATCAGGCTGGAAGCTTATCTTGACAGGGAAACTTGGAGCAGGCCTTGTGGAATGATTTTGGCATCACACACTGAAGTGGAAAATATTCACAGGCTGCAACAAAGTCTGGCTTGAGCTGCTGTAGGAAAGGCAGCAACTGGCTGGAAGACAATTAGTGTAGGAAAGTCCTGGGCGCCTCTGTGAGAGGCCGGCAGGATGGTACTGTACGCTGAGAGGGGGCAGGATCATGGAATCATGTGTGTTTTCACGAGAATTGAGAGGAATAGCAGCTCTGCGAGCCAAGTTAGAAAAAGAACACAACCACTGAGCCCTTCCATCATGGTCTTTCTCATCCAAAACTCTTCATGTGCAAAAAGAAGATGCCAAGTGAAGAAAGAATACTTCAGGGGTTTTAAAAGATGAAGCCTAGAAAAACCCTTAGGCACAGGTGTAACTGCTTAAGTGAGTGTATGAAACCAAAACAGGGCAGAAAATGCCCCTCCGTTTGTCTTGGAAAGGTTTTGAATCTATTCCGTAACAATTCTAGTAAAAATATAAGTGCTTATTTTTCTATGTATGGTCCTGCTTCGTGAGAAATGTGCTTTTTTTGTTTGGTAGGGTGCTTGGTTTTGCTTTTAATATCCTTGTAAGCTCTGAGGTTTGTCACTGAAAAATATTTAGCAATGCTGATTTCTAGGATGAAAGACAATGGTGGTATATATATTTTGACTCGGTATTGAACAAAATGCCAGGAACTTGGTGACGACCTCTTGCCTTGCTGTGACTGGTTGTTCGTGTGGCTCTCTTGGAAAAAAATGGAGTACTCCTGATTGTTTGCTTCCCTGGACCCAGCAGTCTAGGGTAAAATGAAATCTGAGTAAGGCAGTATGGAAAATCCATTTTCACACTTTCTGCCTCCCCCAAATAGGGAAACGTTTATAATAAAAGAATGTTCACAGAAGTTGATCCTATGGGCTGAGTCACAGATTTTGCATAGTTGAGGAAGGGTGAAGCAGCTCTGCAGCCACACGACCATAAGGAAGAATGAATTGTCCATATGCAGGGCTGTGGGGAGAAGGGCTGTTGTGACCCTGCCTTCCCAGTTACGGGAGAAGGGGATACATAATCTAGAAGAAGCTGAAATATCATTCAACTGTCAATTCCTTAACAGCAAAGAACGTGCTTTGTCTTTGCCCCACGCCTAGCGTGGTGTCTGGCACATAGTATGTGGTCATTGTTAAACTGGGTTAACGTTCTGGACTCCATGAGTAACATCAAATATTGAATGAGCTCCATACTTTGAAACTCAGAAGAGGCAGAAACTATGTAAGGAGTATTGACCATTTCAAGGAGAAAAAGGGAAGCGCCTGTCAGGATAGCATTTGCTTGAGGACACTTCTGAGATGGTAGTGGTGCCCGATGACCCACAGGAATGGTGGTTTTCAGGGAAGGCACTCCCAGCACAACGTAAGTGGGAGGAGCTGCAGTCAGGCGGTGCTTGAACAGGAAGTAAAAAAATACCCAACAGAGCTGAAAATACATATTAATGCATTACTATTAACAGTTCGGCACTAGGCAAAACCTACCAATCACAGGCAACCCTGGCCAGCTCTGTGCTCTGCCCTCAGATTTGCCAGCATCGGATACCAGCAAATACCAAAGAAGCGTCCTATAGATACTGTGGCATAGTTCCACAAAGGCAGTGACTTAAAACAACATCAATTTCTTTTTACATTTATGGAGATCGGAAGTCACAAAAGAAGGTGTTAACAGGGCTGCCTCCCTTCTGGACAGAGGCTGTAGGGGAGAATCCATTTCCTTGAATTTTCTAACTTTTGGAGGCTACCTGCATTTGTTGAATTATAGCACTTTCCTTCATCTTCAAAGCCAGTAGTGTAGCATATTTAAATGCCTCTCTTATTCTCTCTTTGTCTCTCTCTGACCTCTGCTTTCATCATTACATCATCTTTGCTCTTTTTCCTTATAAGGAAGGATCCTTGTGATTACATTGGTTGCACCCAGATAATCTCCCTATCACAAGATCCTTAACTTAATCACACCTGCAAAGTCTTTTCCCGTGTAAGGTAACATTTTCACAGGTTCTTGAGATTAGGATATGGACATATCTGGGGGTGGATCATTATAGGGCTCTGCTTGATAGTTACTCTCCTTGGACTTCTCTTACAGCATTGATTCATGGTACCCTGTGGATCCTGGAATTCTGAAGAATTTTGTTTAAGATTTGATCAGATTTTAGCCAATTAGATTCATTTCACATTTTAGTGAGCCCATATATGAAACAATGTTAGATGTCAAATAATTGTAATACTAAAACAACCATGTAGAATGGTATCTTGAGTTTCCTTCCGTGGACACTGACAATCATTTCCTTAACTGCCAGAATTAATGCATTAATCCTAAGAGTCGAAAAAGTGTTAGTCTGTTAGTTAATTGTTAAGACCTTAATAGTGTGAGCTCTGAACCTGAAAAAAGTAAGATGATTTATATATATTAAAATGTTGCAATACTTTAAATACAAATGTCAAGAACTGTGACAGCTTTAAGAATTTACTATACTTTCTAGTTAACATGTTAACCTGCTAAAGTTTTATGGATGCTGGTAGAAGACATGAGACTCCTGGATCAGAGACAATGGATAGTTTATCACTTCCAGCAGTGGCAGTAACCAGAGTGTCAGCATTTTGCACTCCCTGAACTCTAATTCCCACATGCCAATTCAAAGGCAGCCAGATGACACCTGCACATTTAGTGGGTCGTGTTACATAGGATGAATACGGAACTTAGGGAACTTGAATTTTTTATAACAGGCAGTAAACATGCCTATCCTTCGCCCTAGAGGGAGACATTCTCTATCTTTCGAAGCTGTTTCTTATACAAACATTCTCAAAAATATAGTCTGGAACAAAGAAAGTTAAGTGCCTTGTTCCTAATACATACAGAAACATGGGAGAAACATGGAGAATTGTTTCCTAGTGATAGATATACCAACCTTTATTTTTAAAAAGAAATCTCTTTTGGCGTCTATACCTGAATGTTCTATACAAACTTCAAATTTATCTTAAATTAAAATCTTAGTTTACCTTTACTAAACTCCCTTTCCTTTATTCCTCTTTCTTAATTACTAGAACTACTACCTATTCAGATTTTCAAACCTGAAACCTGGTATTTATTCTAAACTCTCCCCTCTTTCACATACTTAGATAACTGTCAAGAGCTATCTTTATTAAATCATCGACATCTCTCTTTTTTTTCTCTTTGTTGCTACTATAACTAACAAAGTTCAGGTTTTCCATCATCTTTCACCTAGACCATTGATTTCTCAAGGTGGGTCCATACGTCAATATAGATTCATGACAAACTTTTCACCAATATAGTAAAATGAAAAAAAAAATTAAAAGATGAGTTTTCTATGAATCCACATTTCAACTAAATTCAACTAAAAGACATGGACTTTTAAAATCTGTAGTTATTACTTTCCTATTTTTCTTTTTTTTGTGATACAACAACCTTTATTATATATAACAAGGAGAATTAATCTTTAGTAGTCAATGAAGAATTGGAGTAACTAGTGAAAGGAAGCATAAGGGGATTCCTGGGCTGTGAGTATTGTACTTAATTTGAATGCTAGATACATAAATGGGTTTAGTTGTAAAAATTCATTGAACTGTCACTTATGAGCTTTTGACTCTATATTTTACATAAAAAAGTTTTCAAAATATTCCTTATGAGATCATTGTGATGCTAGAGGGGAGTGCTTTTGTAAAATGCCCTTATTTAGCATTAAAAAACCTCTTTTTAAAAGTTTTTAGATAAAATTTAATCCTTTGTCAAACCCCTAGATTAAAAAAAATTCACTGGCCTAAATCCCAAATTCTGGGACCCTCAGAAATCATTCCTAATGGGTTCCCTACCTTCAGGTACCTTCACTTTCAAGGCATTTTCTGTAATTTTGACCATGACTATTTCTATGATACTCCTTAATAGGCTTTCAGGGACCTTCTCAGGTCACTTTGGCATGCTGAAGGAAGGTCTAGGTACATTTCCTTTTGTGAAGTACATAGGTATATTTCTCAAGTTTCTAAGCTGTGGTTAGACTTTTGAACTTTTTTTTTTTTTTTTTTTGAGAGAGAGAGAGAGAGAAAGCATGAGAAGGAGGAGGGTCAGAGGGAGAAGGAACCTCCCTACAGAGCAGGAAGCCCTGCATGGAGGTCTGTCTCAGGACCCTGGGATCATGACCTGAGATGAAGGCTGATGCTTAACCTACTGGTTCACCCAGATGCCCCAGACTTTTGAACTTTTATACACATATCTCTTTGTTCCCAAACCAATGTAGTTATTACTCCCCACCCCCTAACTCTGTATCTGATAATGCCTACAGACAATAGGTCTTTATACTTCTATATGGAAATACATCAAACTGTTCCCCCCCCACCCCGCACCGGATTATAAACTTCTTGAGGGCAGGAACTGTTTTATTTGTGAGTGGACCTAGCATAAAGTAGATGCTCAGCAATTATATATTAGATGTGTCTCTTTGCTATTCCCTGTATACAGATGAATCATGAGTCATACGTTACTGTCTTTTACAAGAAGGGACTTTGTTTTATTTGCTTTTGTATCTACAGAACCTCTTTGTGCAAAGGTTAGAGTACAGTGCTTAATAAAAGTTTGTTGATTGAGTAAAAGAAGGAAAGAAGAAAAGGAATTATTTTTTAGAACCTGAAGCATTCAGTTTTTTACTCTAGATTGGCTTCTAAGGGAAAACCTCAGGGACTGAGGCTACTCCTGGGCTATAGGACATCAAGACCTCTTTTATTTCCTCTAATTTCAGCAATCTCTACTCAAAGCACAAACCCTACGTCTGAGTCTTTTTTTTCCTCCATTTAAAAATTGGAAGAAAATCACAGTGAGATCAACTAAAAGGCAGTCGAACTTTTAACTCATTTAATACCTTGGAAAAGCTACAACCTCCCTACCCACCAAGATTTTGCATAGATCGTAACATGCTCTTGGGCTCATATTTTCCCATTCACAGAGAAGGCTGGAGGAAAATGAGCTCTTTTTTCCCATTCCAACAGCATAACATGGCTATCGTTATAACCAGTCAAGTCAGATAGTGGGGAGCCCTAAGGTCCATGTATTATTCAGGGTTCTCCAGAAAAGCAGAATCAGTAGGAAGGATTATATATAAAATTCATTCTCTCTCTCTCTTTCTCACTTTCAACTCGGGTGGTCCAGGAAGGCTTGCTGAGAAGGTAACCTATGCTCAAAGACTTGAAGGAGAAGACTGTTCTTATAGAGAGATAAGTTAATCCAGTAGGTTTTAATGTGGTTTCCTTTCAAGAAATAATGGCTTCTCAATAAGATAAAATCCAGGGCCTCTAAGGTTTTGCACTGGAGGAATATTTTATGATCATTGATGGCTCTTTGAAAAGCCAGGGGGAGCATCTGGACTGTGGATGATCAGAAGATATTCCTTCCAGTGTGAAATCTTAGAGGCTACCCAGCATCAATACCCACTGGCTCTCTGAGACTAACTTCTAAAAACTACTAGATTTTTGCAAAACACAACTTGAATTTTATCATTTTGATCCTCCAAAATATTTAACGGACCTCCATTTTTCTTTCATTCTTTTAACAGAAAAAAAGGGTCAAATATAGCAGCAGTTAAGAGTCCTAGATGCTCAGATAAAATCCTCTGCCCAGTGGTCCAGTTAAGAGAGGGTGCTGCTGAGGTTCTGGTGCTCTGGCTGAGACCACCCGTCATGGCCTCCAAACAGGCAGGGGTGAGGAAAGGGCCCTAGAACTCTATAGATCCTGGCTGGCCCATATCTCCTCCTCCTGCACCACACTCACAGCCTCCTCACCACCATCAGTCTTGAGGCCGTTGGAACTAAACTAATTTCATCCTTCAACCCTATTTATTGTAGTACCTCAGAAAGCCCAGCATGACAAGGTAATTCCACATCCCTACAATTTATTCCCCATATAACCCTGTATATCTCCTTTCATGACCGGTGACTCATCTCTCTCCAATGCCACAACAGTTCCACTCTGTCTTCTGGAACTCAGAGTCAGCCATCAGCAAAAATCCCTTATGACCTCAACCTCTTCTGTGAGCATTTCTTTTACTTCTGAATCCCCGTCACTTCACCTCATTAGCTGAAGAACTGGTTTCCCTCTCCTCTTCCTCTTCCAGCTGGTATCTGTTTTCTCTCCTCATTGTTGTGTGGAGGTAGGTTAGATGCCTTCTTGCTCCTCATTGCTACTTTCTTTTTCCTTCTTCCTGATTATAAACCCCAGCTTTGCATCTGGAGTCATTAAACCATCAAACTACCTGTATCTTCTCCTTGCTCTTGTTGTCTAAGGCACCCTGGCCCACTCTCTCTAATTCCTTGAACTTTTCATTTCTTGGCTTATTGTCACTGAATCCAGCATTGTCTGTCATCATGTAAGTGAATTCATTATTCTTGTCAGTCCTTCTATTCCCTTACTCTTCTTAGCCTCCTTTGCTCTAATGATCTCATTCTTTACCTTACCTCAGCCATTAGCTCCCTGGCCACAGCCAAACTTTTATCATTACTAATAATTGCAACCTCTCTACAATCTCCATTCAAGTTTCCACTCTCTGATCACCCTCTTCCAGGTTCCCGCTCATTCTCCATTCCAAAATTGTTCCCACCCCATAGGTTCTGCCATTCATTAATCTTACCACCTTTTCACTTCCCCCTCATGTCTTCATATCCCTTTTTTCTTAGTTTGTATTCTATGGTCTGAGGTTGGAGCAGTGTAAGGAAATAGAATCAGGATGTATTTACAAATATTTGTTTAACATTAACTTAGAGAAGAAGTCTATCACTGCCTGGGAGTAGGGCAGAGGAAGAACACTCAAGCCTGTTCGCAGCCCATCTTCTGGTGTCCAAGAATCCCATTTCAGCTTTAAACTTGTATATCCCACAGAGGAGAATCAAGGCTTGCCAAGAAGCTGGATCCTTAGGAGGCAATTTAGTGTTCCCTCATACTCGTATATACTACTGGGCCGGGGGGGGGGGAGGGCT
>LNAC01000210.1:1491504-1579729 GCA_002007465.1 Ailurus styani
GGTGGGTGGGGCGGGGAATAGTTCACCTCTTTGCTCACATGGCTCAGGTTTCTAACCATATTCAGTCCTCCATCTGAGGGAATTCTGCTAAAGGCCTTTCTCCAGTGATTTAGTAAAATCTCAGGGCTATTTAAGTTGCTGGCTGTTGCTCAGTTGTCTACCCTTGAATTTGGCTTTGGGAGTTAGGAAAGGCTTCAAGCAAAGGAGGTGACATTTGAACTTGGCTTTGAAGGATTAATAGGATTTTGCCAGAAGTGATGGAAGAATTCTAACTGGCAGGAAAAATAATCACTGGAAACACTTTTTCTGCTTCATAATATTTAGGAAAATTTAGATCTCTGTCCCTATATATTCATACATCATATGTTTATGACTAAAGTAAATATGATTAACTAGATAAAACCCAACTTTATAAATCTTCTCTTTTATGTGGAAAGTAAATATTTTTAAGAACGAGGCTTGATTTATTTACATTTTTAATTAAACGAAAATTACAGATAAAAGATGCTATACCACTCATCTTCCTAGGAAAAGAAAATATTGCGATGTAATTAAAAGGACGCCTCAAATTATAATTAGATTTGAAATTTAATTATGACTAGAATACTTCATCCTTATGCACACTGACACCTTGTTGATATATAACCTTTAAAGTATTTTTATTATATTTACTCTAAGATCTTAATCTGTGGACTAAATAAAATCCTTAGATTCCTAAGAAGTATTTGAATTCAGCATGGAATACGATGTGCTATTTTTTTCTGGAAAAAAGTACTGTGTTTTAGAATTCCTATTTTGACCATAGCTGAGTCTTCGTACAGCTTCCAGCTGAAAAACATTCTAAAAATCTCGAGCAGCTATGGGTTAATATAATAACAACTTTCTTAGTGAGAGAACATCCTCGGATTCATACCTGACGGAGTTGCTATCTTTCAAGTTGAAAGGACTCCAAGAATCCCAGTACGTATTCAGGAACATTTTCCAGAAGGAGATATTCTCTTATGGAATGGCAGACATATATGTTTTATATGTACAATATAAAATTGTAATTAGAGCTATTTGGTGGAATCTCTTCTGCAGTGAGCTCTGGTTAAATAAATTTCCTATAATTAACTTCCTGTGGCATCATTTGACATTTCTTACAGCTTAGAAAACAATAACTTTCACAGTAAAAATGATTTAGTTACAGCATAATATGCCCTGATAGAAATGTTTTGATATAAAGATCCCCAATATGCAATTATTATTAGCTTGATTTGGAAAATATTATATGATAAAAAACTATTTGAAGAATTTCCACTGTAGCTTATCTGGTGTTGAAGAATGCCCTTAATATAAATTGAAGGTCTTTATTCATGAGCCCAAGTCTGAATTCATAGCCTTTGTGGAAATCTTTATTTTAAAATACTTATTTGTTAATTATATAATAAATACATGTATACTGAAACCTTATCATGTGCTAAGCAGTGCCAGAGTTTTGTGTAGCATATGGTGGCTCTAATTTAACCAGTTATTAAATTGATTGGCCTTCATGGCAGCAAAAATAAAAAGCTTGCTTTTAGAAACTCACCAAGAAAAGTATAAAACAACAAAGTTTGATCATCTGAAATGGACTCATTTTCATTCTACTGAGTTTGAACTTACATGCCTCACTTAGCCCCTCCTTTCTGAACCAATTTTCACCAGACAACTTCTCCTAGATGAACTGAATTTCTACAAATGGCCTGCCTCTGTGGTCCTCTGTATAGGCAAACCTCTCATTGAAGTCCTTATCTCTTTTGAAGGGACTTCAAAAGTCCATTGAAACCCAAAACTTTCCTTGAAGTTAAGTCAAGTTTTACCTGTTTTAGGGCTGCAGGATTTCATCCAAAAAAGCATAGGTGGTTAACAAGGAAAGAGCATGTTAACCTGGTTGGATTTCATCACAAGTGGAATCTGGTCTGACAATTTTGGCTCTGTTAGGGGGTTTAAAGCATATTCAGCTGTGGAAATGATAAAAGGATTCCCCTACCTGGTTTTATCGCACAATAGCTGAAAGACCAGCAGGTATTTCCAAGCATCTTTTAGTGCACATCCCAAACTGCTACACCAGCTGGATCTTCAGTGAATGAAATCACCCTGCTGTTAAAGCATTTGAATCCCAGTCAAAGTCGTTGACAGTAAAAATCCAGGTGGCTATGCAAATTGGTCATTTCCTTAAATAGTAATTTGGGTTTCACTAGGTGAGTCCTGCTAATAATGACAACCAACATCTGTGTAGCATGTTTCAACTCACAGAATAACTTTTATGTGTATTATCTCAATTAATCTTCGCTACAACCCTGTGAGATAAAGAAATGGAAATTTGGAAAGATGAAGTGACATGTCCAAGGTTATACAGGTAGTAAGTGGTGAGCCAGGATTTGAACCCAGACATTTGAAGCTCAGACACAGTGGGCTTTTCCTTAGAGTGAAGTGACTGCTAGTGGGGATGGTTATGGATTCATAGATCTTGATTCAAAGAAACAAGAGCTTTGGCTTTGTCTTCATGGGGAATCCTGTTTCTACAGGTTCCTTTGTGAAAATAGGATAAGTTATATTTTGAGCTTTGGGCTCCTTTTACTACTTCTTGTTATGTTTTCAAGAAAAGTTGGATGTTCAGGTTTCCATGGGCCCCATCCCAATTTTTAAATATTGACTGTTATGTTAGTTTGAGTCATTGATCCCAACTCTTCATCCCTTCCTGAGAGTAGAATTACACATCCACAGCTGTTGCCATGTAACTCTTCAGGGGTTCCCAATAGAACAGATTGAATATATATCACTTACCACACTGGTTTGGGATTTGGTCCTGTGATTTGGATCGCCCAGTGAAATCTTGAGCTGTGGCTTGAGGAAGCATATTTTATTTCCTACCCACTTTCACTCCTGCATTTACCTTGAGAAGGCTCCTTCCTTAGTCCAAGACTGAGGGGACACATGGAGCAGCCTGGAACTTTACCTACAGATTACAACCAAGCTCAGTCAATTCCAGAAGATGCTTGTGGATCCCTGCTGAGCCCAGCAGAGCCCCAGCCAGCAGGCAAGCCTATGAGTGAGAAGTAAATGTTTGTGTTGTAAGCCATTGAGATTGGGGGTTGTTTGTTGTGCAGCAAATCTTGACCAATTTAAACACTACACAAAACAAAACATTGCAGCCCAAATCAAATAAGTCTAGAGAGTGTATGCAGCCTGTGGGCCACATCCTGGAATTTGTGTGATGGACCTTTGGCAGTATCTTTGCCAAACCTAGCATTTAGATCTCTGGGGAAAAAAAAATGTATCAAATGTTGGGTGCATCTAATAGTTAGAGAAAGAGGCTGTTAATCTAAGCCTGGCACCTAAACAATCCCTGTCCTCTTTTCCAGAACAGATATAAAACTAAAGCATACAACTAATTGAAGATGTGGGAGGGATAGGGAGATTTTCCTTGTCATTTACTTGGATTAACAGGATCAGCCTACATTTTCTCCTCTGTCAGAATTAGTCTACACATAGGCCTATTCCTTGGAGAAGGAATTTGTTTTCTATCATCCATGTTTGTTTACAGTCAGGTTTTAGAGTCCCTGAGAAAAGTTAGAAGATTTGGACCTGTATTTAACATTTCATCCTTCTTCACTCTGAAGGAGGAATCTTAATTATGGAGAGAAATATCCCATGCTTACTAGGTCCTGGGGAAAAGCACTAATTTATTTCACAGAGCAAACATCACCTGGGGTATTAAATAAAACTAACTCTCTGTAGAATTCAGGAGGCAAACAGCATAGGCAGACACACAGCGGAGAGAATGGTAATAAGCTCCAACTGTAGAGCGATAAGCTTGCAGATACCTACTTGCCATTGATAAGACTGAGAGAGGGTACATCAGATCTGGAACCGGTTGCCTCCCCGCAAGCAAAACCTATACCTAAGATGAAAGCAGCTGTGCATATTGTCTAGCCTGGATATGACCAGGACTTTGATCTGAGCCATCTCATTTTCATCAGTGTTTGATATTACGGTGAGGACTAAGAGCACACTTTTGCATAAATACACTCCTTATTGATCATGCTCAGCTTCCCCAGACTAACGCAGCCTGTACTTTCCTAATCTCGGAGCAATAGAACGAGTATAAGAGTCCATTACCCTAACTTCTACGTGGGTCATGCTAACAGGTCCTTGGGCCAGTTAGCAGGTGTGTCCTGCTATCGTTATTTCATTTTTATTGTGATAATTACCAGGAAGGCGAAATACAGGGTGCTGTGAGGCAGTATTATCACAGGTCCCAAGTAGACTGAGTCATCAAGGAAAGATCACTGAGTAAATGGCATTTAAATGCACTTGAAAGAAGGTGAGTGGTATTTAGCCTGAGAAAGGGTTATGGCTGTGGGGTTATATGGAATGTAAGAGAGAGGGGGAGGAGAGAGGAAGTGAGAGGGAGAGGGAGAGAGAATGCGTGCGCATGTGCACGGAGAGCTGCAGGGAATAAAAATGTTTGAAGCTCTGTGTTAGTATTTTTTAGGGGGTTACAAGTTTGAAAAAGCACCCCATGAGATGATTCTGATCTCCTTCCTATGCCCAGTTTAGAAACAATGTTCTGTGCCATGAACAGAAAAGAATATTTTAAGAGGTTAAATATTGTTGGACAAAGTGTGAAGTAAAATCAGTAAGTATTATGGTTAAGAGCCTGGAAATGAATATCAAACAGACCTGATTTAAATCACAGTAGCCTACTTACTAGCTTTGTGACCTGGGGCAAGTTACTTGTTTTAACCGCTCCAACTTTTTTTTTTTTTCATCTACAAAATAGAGAAAATAATGTATATGTTCGAGTCCAGCATAAGGACTAAGTGAAGCAGCAGATGTAAACTGTTGAGCGTTGCGGCTCTGAGATTGCAAGCATTCAGACAATGGTAGCAGACAGATCCAGCCCATTCTGTGGATGGTTGCACCTCAGGGCACAGGGAATGGGAGGTTGAGTGAGTGATAATATTATATTTGTAAAGGTCTAATCTGTGTACATAATCTACTCACTTATTAAGAATTTGAACCCTCCATGTTATTTTATTTTCTCTTTAGCAGGTGTATCTGTTTTCTAGGGCTACTGTAATAAAGTACCATAAACTGTAGCTTAAAACAACAGAAATGTCTTCATTCACAGCTCCAGAGGCTAGACGGCCAAAGGCAAGGTGTTAGCAGGCAGTTCTGTCTCTGAGACTCTGGGTAGAATCTTTCCTTGCCTCTTTTTGGCTTCTGGTGGTGGCATCAAACCTTGGTGTTCCTTGGCTTGCGTATCTATCACCCCAATCTCTGACTCTATCCTACCTGGCCTTCTCCCCACTATGTCTCTGTCTCTTCTTTTGAATGACCTCATTTTAACATGGCTACATTTGCAAACACCCTATTTCTGAGTAAAATTATATTCCGAAGTACTGGGAGTTAGGACTTGGACATATCTTTTGTTCGGGCACAATTCAACCCACAACAGTAGGTGAGTGAGTGGTTATAGGACAGGCCTGTTCACTGTTGATGGAGAAGACCCTCTTTCTGTGGCAAGTTGAGGTTTCTAATCATAAGTGACTGAGGTGCCTCATTCTTCTAGTTCCTAGAGTTCTAGACAGGCCTGGAGTATTAAATTAGGGTTCTGAGTTCTTTAAGCCTAAAAGTCTTCTTGAGGATAATCTCAGCCCTTGTCCGAATGTTCTTATCTCCTATGATAAAGAAAGGGGGTTGAGGAGATCTATACACTAAGAGAGGTTAATCATTTTTAAAACTAATTATGCCAGAAGCAGGATGATACAAAACAATATTATCTTGACTGTAGATTCTTAATGTAACTCATTTTAATGGGTATTATTGGAGGGTTCGTGATCTTTTGGTTGTTTTTAAGATTAAACCGAAGTTACAACGTTGAGCNTGGGTATTATTGGAGGGTTCGTGATCTTTTGGTTGTTTTTAAGATTAAACCGAAGTTACAACATTAAACTGAAAGACCCTCAGATCCCACTACCCAAGAATCTGACACCGGGCTTCCACTGGATGCAAAGGCAAGAGGGTTTATTGTTCACAGACGCGCCTGCGGGCGGTCAGCAGCATCAGCTGGCTGAGCGCGCCGGGCTTTTGGCTCACACGCTTTTTATAGAGAAAAAGGGGGTACATAAGCAACGGCTTAGCAACAGGTTTTCTATTAGTTATTTAAGACAACCAATGCAGGTTATCTAAGGTCACAGGTGTTACTTCCCTGGGAATCCCTCGGAATGGCCGGGAGGGGTTCTCAGGACTCTCCGACCTTTGTTCTCTGCAGCCAAGCGGTTACAGAAAGGCAAGAATGCGGTTAGTTAGTTGACGGCTGGGGGAGGGTGTTCACAAGCGGGGGTCTTTCAGAGCTTTCCTGCTTCAGTGGGAACTTCTGTCCTCCTGTATTCTTTATTCCATCAGTGTGATGGGGTTCGTGTGTAGAGTTTATAGTGATGAGGTAGATACTCTCTCATAAAGGAATGAAAATCGCTTTAGGATTTTTAAAATTTAAGAATTTTCCCCAGGCTAGATAATATTTAGAATACTTTAATCATATGTAGAAAAAAAGATTTCAGACCCAGAGCAAAAAAGATCAACAGTTTACATACTCTCTTACTCTAGGTTATAGATCACTAATATATACGAATGAGTATTACTTGTGTAATATTAGATACCCCACTGATAAGCTCAAGCCCTGCTGTCCAGTGATGGCCATCTCCCCATTTACCTGGTCTGGCTCAGCCACAAGTAAGGATGGATGAAGGCAGAATAATGCTTTCAGTTTATTACCACACCCTGGCAGGGAAATTTGGGGCCACCATTCAGGAAGCAAAAAGGGTAACTTGATTGCAGTCCATTCCACTTGGTGTATTAAAAATAAAACATCTCCTTCAAGTCCTCCTCTCAGGCAGCATCTCATTTGACCTCAAACAAAAGGGCCAAGTCCTTTCTCAGTAGATTAGAGAGACTTATATTTAAGTTGGGGATTTTCACAAGTTATTTATTCTCCCTCAGTGCAGATATTTTACTGGGACAGACACAATGACTTCAGTTGAAAAAATGGTTACAATCTGTGTTTCCTTAGAAAGGAAAAATCATTGCATGTCAGGAGTTTGGAGATTTAGTCCCTGGGCAGCGATTTTCCCAAGGATTCCCCTATAAACATAATATGAGAAGACAATACCATTCCAGCTGGTCAGCTGCATTGCCGCTGGGGGAAGATTTGTTATTCTGGAGACTTAACCTATAGGTTTACTAGTTTACTTAGCTTCAAAGTTTTAAAGTCAGAAGTTGAACTCTGGAAGGAATGGTAATGATATAAAAATATATGATACAAAATGATATAAAAATAATCGTTGGTTTAGTAAAAAAAAAAAAAAAGAAGAAGAAGAAGAAGAAACCCAGCATCTTTACCTAGGACTTGAATTCTCTTTGTAGTTGTCCCTTTATCCCAGTCACATGACCTCTCCATTTTTTTTTAAGGGCCAGGTGAATGAAAACAATGTAAAAATAAAAAGGGAATTGCATTTGTTGGGGGGAGGGATTTAGAGATTGAAAGGAGATAAGACAATATAAAGAAAAAAAAAGTAAAACTAAAACTGGAAGGATTTCCGATTAAATGAACAATGGAATCCATGAGAAATTAAAAGAACAATATTAACAGTGAAATGAATAATCAGTAGAGCTAAGATGTTAAATTATGTAGAAAAATACTATTTTTTTAGTAAAAATGATATTAAAGAAATTAGGGGAAAAACTAGGGGAAAGGAACAGAGGATGTGTAAGAGAAAAACTTAAATGTTGGCAGATCTAGGAGCAACTTTGAATTTTTAAAATGTTAAAATACAATTTCAATAAGTAGCATGTTTTTAATTTTGAAAAAAAGCACAGATAAGAAGGCCTAAGGGACACATGGCTGTTCAGATTCCAAACGCCAGCAATCACCATACAGGAGCAGATGGAGTCTTTAAAATAACGCAACTGCAAATGTCCCACTCAGTTGCTCTCCGGAGGGTGGGAATTCCTCCCTGAGGGCTTCTTTGATGGACTTTGGGTCAGTATTTTTAGGAGAGAAGAAAACCTTGGCCATTGGCCATTGTCCTTTATATTTACTAGAGAATATGTAGTTATTATCATTGATATTATTGATGATATATGTTATGGGTATTGTTATTTTTGTTTTTTATTGGTAGTAGCAGTGTTGTATTCCTGTTTTATAGGTGAAAAAGTGAAGTTGAGAGGGTTAAGTGATGATCACAGATAATACAGCAAATCAGTGGCAAGGCAGAGCCCATGTACCGGGAACTACCGAACCCCAGGTTAGAAATCAGGTGTCTGATTATTAACCTAGGGCTTTCTTCACAGGCTTTCTTCTACATATCTGATATGGCTTCTGTAAATGTTGAAATTAAAGATCTCAGAGAAGAGTAATGGAAATAAGAATTAGTTTAGAGGGATGGTTGGAGAGTTGATAATCTAGGAAGGACGTTCAGCTCATTCTCAAATACATGAGGAAGCTTGATTACCAAATCCTGATGACATTGCTTTGGACATGAGCCCCTTTCCTGTATCATTATAATGGGGGCCAGGCTATGACGAAACAAACAGTTAGGTGACCTTGTGCATTATGTCATCCAGGCTCCTTTCTGCTCTGTCCTTGAGTCATCAGCTGATTGTATCTTTCACCGGCATGTTGAGAGGATACAAAAGACACCTGAAAAAAAGTTCCTGCTGGATATAATCATCCAAGACCACAGATGATTATGGTTGAACACATCATATGCTCCTTTCATCTCTCCTCTCTGACATCCGTGGCCTGCTACTGGATTCTGGCCCTTCTCTCTTTAGTGTTTCCCTGGGTCATTCCATTTGGCACCTGTAGTTCCGGGAGAGAGACAGGGAGTCAATTTCTTTGGGCCGAGGAAACATACACTGGTTGGGCAGGAGTTTCCTGCTCACCATACCTCTTGACCAAAGGAGAAGAATCAGAGCTTCTTCTGATTTCCCTAAACTCACTCTTCCTCTCTTCCCTCTCCTTCCCTTTCTCTCTCAGCATGATTTACCAGCTCTGGGGAGAAGGTCAGCATTCACAGGATTCTGAAGTAATAGGAGAGGTATGTGGAAGCACATGATTTGCTTGGGAAAGTTTTGAGTTTGCTTTTTTTGGATGTAATCTCAGTTCCTGCAAGAAGGAATCATGAACTCCCATATCTCTGCAGCCAAACCTATCCAAGAATTTCCCTTGACTGAAGTATAATTAAAAATAGAGTCCAGTGGGATGTAGCCAATTAAAGACCAGCTAACACAGTAGCTTTCCCTGGGATGAGCAATGGTGGCAATACTTACAGCAGGGAAGCCCAAATCTTGATTAGTAGCCAAAGAATAAGTCCTATGTATCTGAAAGATATTAGGGGGTGGAGTGAATTTTGTTATTATATCTAAGTGTCGAGCTGTGGTTGGCTGGTCCAACATCCTCAGACTGTCTAGAGTAAGGTTGCTAAATTTAACAAATAAAAACACAAGATGCTCGGTTAAATTTGAATTTCAGATAAACAACAGATTTTTTCTTTAGTTATTTTATAACTGGAAGTTTGTACCTTTTGACCATCTTTGCCCATTTTGCCCACCTCCCACAAACAACCATCAAGCTGTTCTCTGTATCCATGAGTCTGTTTTTGTTTGTTTTGTTTTGTTTTTTAGATTCCACATGTAAATGAGATTATATGGTATTTGTGTTTCTTATTTTATTTAGCATGATGCCCTCAAGGTCAAACTACGTCATTACAAATGGCAAGCTTTCCTTCTTTTTAAATAGATGAATAATAATTCAGTTGTATATCTATCACATTTTCTTTATCCATTCATCTGTCAGTGGACACTTAGGTTGTTTCCATATCTTGGCTATTGTAAATAATGCCGCAATAAACGTGGACGTGCAGATATCTTTGCAAGTTAGTGTTTTTGTTTCCTTAGGATAAATACCCAGAAGTAGAATTGCTGGATCATATAGTTCTATTTTTAATTTCTTAAAAAAAATTTAGAGGACCCTCCATACTGTTTTCCACAGTGGCTGCACCAATTTACATTCCCACCAACAGTACACAAGAGTTCCCTTTTCTCCATACCCTTATATTTAAAAATATAAATACATTCCATATGTTTCATAGTACATACTTACACTAAATAAATACTTGCTGTTTATTGGAAATTCAAATTTAACTGATGTCCTGTAATTTATCTGGCAGTCCTTGTTGGAGAGAACTCCAGATTCATCTGGAATAACTCCCAGATCAGAAAGCAGGTGACTTCACTGAAGTCAGAGTAGGAAACCTGCTAGCATAGGCTAGGCTACTGGAGAATGTCCTGTTTGGAAAATCGCCTTCGTCCATCCAAAAGAGATTGAGAACTCTTTCTTTGATACAATGTAGGACTCTAAAATATTCTTAAATATCCTAAAAATATTCTTTTCACTTCTTTCCTTTTCTATGACTATTATCCAATATTTATTTATTTATTTATTTATTTTTACTTTTAGGATGTAGTCTTATTCACAGAGACTTCGTACCCCTTGAACTTCCAGCATTTATACTGGTTGCTCTGTGACAACAGAATCTCCTGACACTATATCGCTTGCTCTTTCAATCATATAACAGCCAGAAAAACCCAAGGACTTTGGATTTTTTGTTTTCTGGAAAATGTGGTGCCTTTGGAAGGAAGCCAGGTTAGATATGTTTTTATTTTTCAACATACCACTTTTCTCCTAAGTGCTAAAATCTTTTTTCTTTTTCTTTCTTTTTTTTTAAAAGAAATGATTTCATTCAGAGTTTCGTAATAAGGCAAATGTGAACGTTCATTAGTGAAGAACATCTAGAAGAGAGAAGTAAGGGGATCTGGGGTTTAGTAGAGGAAATAGACAAGGGAGTCATGTGAGAACCTTGTGGGAATCATGAGAAGGATAGAGATGGGTGTTATCTAAGTCATCGAAGAAAGATGGAGGTGGATACTATCTTAGAATGTGATATAACAGGTGGTCCATTGTGGTTAGCCATTTTGTGGAACACAAAAGAGAATTTCTTTCTGGAAGCGCAAGACTCAGATAAAGTATAATGTGGGCAAATGGAAACTAAAAATATGTTCTCCTATTTTTGGTTGCATGCACAGCACTGATCTTTCAGTTAACTAATGTTTTCTGTACTGGTTGATAAAATGTATCAAAATTAGCAGAAACAAAAAAAAAGGAAAGAAAAAGGGAAGAAAAGGAAGAGTAGGAAAGGTGGGACGGAGGGAGGGGAAAAAGAAAAGGGAAGAGAGAGGAAAAAAAAAGAAAAATTTATGTTGCCAAGAGTTTTATTCCCTATCATTCATTATCAGGTAGCACTTTGTTCATGGGGACTTATTGTCTCGTGGCCTTAGCTCATTCCTAGAGAATGTTCTTCACTCAGCTAGTTAGAAAAAATGTCAGGCTATACAAAATCAAAAATACAGTGATCTTAAATAAGTACGGTATTTACACAATACTTTTTATCTACAGAGTCAAAATGGTTTAGAAAACACACGTAATCAACTCTCCCCTCCTTCCTATTCTTATTTAATTTGACCTTTTCTAAAATAATTAATTCAGCCATAGAATCTCCAGGTACATATCTTAGAATCCTTATACGAAACACCTTCTTAGATTGACATGACCCCTATAAATGAGCCTCTCAACTCTACTCAAATGCAGAGAACTCTGACCTCAAAAATTAACTGAAATATCACCATACTTTGAAAAAGTTTACTAATGATACAAATGTAAAACTATTCATAAACAATAAAAACAGCAACAAAAAAGAGGGAGGGAATAGAATTATAGTTCTCAAATTTTAATGTGCCTAAAAATGATCTGAGTCTGATTCCAGAGAAGTAGGTATATTTTCCTTGGTTGCTTTCTCCCTTTCTCTAACACCATCCTGAAGTGGCCTCAGGATGATAAGGAGTTTGATGGATTTTGGAAGGCCACTTAGCAAACTCAGGTAGAACCACGAGAAGCACATAGGAAGAAGGAGGATGGTCTAGAGAAGGGAACTTCCAGAAGGATGAGTGTGGAGGTGAGTTTAATTCAGGGTACTAACAGCTTTTGGGAAAGTGTAAGCTTCAGATCCAGCCTTGCCTATGCCTAGTTTTGAATTGAGGGCCGCCTTTACTCTGCACCCCTTTTGTGGTCGTCCTATTGGCCAGTGATCTTAAACTGCAGAGTCTATGCTCCCAAGATGGCATTTTCGAGGTATATGTACCTTATCCTCCTTCTTTGGGATTCTGAAACATTTCCCCAGGCATAGGCAGGCTCCTGGTTGAAAATCACTGTATGTAAAGAGAGTTTATAGTGATAGAAGTGTGTGGGGTCATGGGAATAGTTTGAAAGCACAAGAAAAAAGTGGTTGTGATTTCCTGATTAGCAGTGAGAAAAGCAACTTGTATAGATGAACCAGAGAGTATTTCTATTTTAAAGAGTGAAAGCTAAGCATGGGTTGATAGATATGTATTTCATGTCTGGTATAAAAAAGTGGCTGCTCTAACGTGTACCACACTGGGCGTGCATGGGGCTTGAGACCAGAACCACAATACAAGAGTCGGAGAATGAGGGCAATAAGGACAGTAAAAGAAGAAAAGGATCAGGCCCAGTAGCAGAAACTGGAAAAGAAAGTGGAAATGTGAAAGGAGAGGGAAAAAAATGGGTGCTGAGACATTGACATTACCCCAGCCATACTGATGGATGTCTTCATCAGTATCATAGTACACTGGGGCCAACTCTTAAGGAAGATGAAAACCAGTTGAAACCACCTTATTTAAAAGTAGGTATCGAGGGCGCCTGGGTGGCTCAGTGGGTTAATGCCTCTGCTTTCGGCTCAGGTCATGATCTCAGGGTCCTGGGATCGAGGCCCGCATCAGGCTCCCTGCTCGGCGGGGAGCCTGCTTCCCCCTCTCTCTCTCTGCCTGCCTCTCTGCCTCCTTGTGATCTCTCTCCCTCTGTGAAATAAATAAATAAAATCTTTAAAAAAAAAAAAAGTAGGTATCGAGTTCATACTATGTGTGTTTAAGTCACTGAGTTAGGCATTGGGGCTACACAGAATAAAGTAACTTCAGCCTGGTTGTGTGGGTTGGACAGACCAGCAGATTGATGACTATAAGAATTATTCCTGGGTTGTCCTAAGGGCATATAAGAAGAGGGAGAGAGACGCGCTAGCCATTCGGGAGCGTGTGCCATTTGGGCAGTGTCTTTAAGGATGACTAGGAAGTATTCAGGCAGAAAAGGGGGAGAAGGGCATTGCAGAAAAACACATACAAGGGCTCAGTGGCTCGGCAGAGGAGAGGGAATGTGTGTCATCCCCGTGGCTTCTGAGAACGGTACAGGGAGTGGTATGGCCACGGCAGAGCTTTTAGGGCTCTGCGGACACAACTCCGTGAGCCGTGGGAGCCACTGGAGGGCTGCATCAGAGAGGCCAGGCTGTGATTTGCTTAAGGAAAGAACATTGGGGAACAGCATAGATGGGGGGAGGAAGAACAGCTCTAGACTGCTCTAGACTGCTCTAGACTGCTCTAGACTGTTTCATCTTCTCAGCGGGTTGGGGAATGTTCATGTCTCAGCATCCACTTTCTGGCCTCCCTTTGTCCTCCTCTTTCCTTCTTACCTTTGCTGCTTTCTCTCTAGCTCCTTCTTTAGTTTCTGTTTCCTTCCCAATCTTCATTTTTTTCTTCTATCACTTTTGGCCTTCCCTTTTATTTCCCCCTCTCCTTTCACATTTCCATTTTCTTTTCCAGTTTCTCACAACTCCCTTATTCATGATCAGACTGATGTATTTTTAAAATTTCTTTTAAAATACGTTGCCTTGTTACCCATTTACTGCTTCCAAAGGAAAAAGGATACCACCTAGGATGAAGAGGTATCTTCATGGATCAGTTTCCTAAATTAATTTTCTTTTGACTCTTTTATCTGGAAAGAAAATTTTGCCAACAAGAGAAAGGGATTTCCTAAACTCTGAAAGAAGTCTTTGAATACTGAGAAACAAAGTGTCAGAACTGACACAGAATAAATCAGAGTAGGGGAGAACTCAGGTTCTACTCAGTGGGAACAACACACTTCCATCCAAACACCCTTTCCTCTAGGGGAAGGATAAAGACAGGGCGACAGAAGAATTGGACAGGAGGTGAGACCCTGGCAGGTAGCTAAAATACCTCTAATTGTCACATTTAAGGACCCTGTCATTTCCACTTCACCCTATCATTAGTGGGAGTGGGGATTCCAGAGCAAGAAGAGGTATATTAAATGTAGACAGTTATGATCCTCCCACTCCATATCTACACTTATTTTTAGTCACACCACTTTTAAGAGATAATAAATGTGAACCTGAGATATGTTTTGTGTTACAGACGATTTTATTAAATTGCCTGGTATTTAATTTTCATCTAAAACCAGGACCATACAAGAGTTCTTATTTCTTTTTCCAAAATAGTAATAAGCATTATTTAGATCTTGTTTTGATTTGTTTTTTATTTATGTGGCTCCTACTTTATTTTAGCTTTACATAGCAGATAGTATGCTTGAGATATATAGGCTCATTGCCTGACATACTGCGACAATTTGGTTATGGTATTAGGTGAAGGGCTGCCACTTTTATTCACTCCTTTGAGCAGCAGGTATTGAAAAGAGAGAATAGGTTTTTTGGCTTCCTCATGGCCGTAGGCAATCCATGTACACCTGGCTGCTGACTCATTGTTGTTCCAGATATTAGTTTAGTATCAGGTCAGGTTGAAAGACAAAAAAAAAAGAGAAAGAGAATGAGAAAGAAAGTGAGCAAAGAAGGAAAAAACAAAATTCTAGATCTGGATGAAGTTTGGAAATAATTTGTATTAGGATTAATTCTCCTCCTTACTTGAGGTCTCAGCAAGTCATATGGTATCATTTCCACTCATTGTAATTTAGCATCCTTGCTCCCTTGCCCCCTTGTACTTTGTTCGTATGAGAAGTTTGCCCACATCATAATGAGTATATCTTTCCTTAAGATTTTTATTTGAATGGATGACCCATATTTTAAACATGGAATACATGATCTTTACACCAATCCTGAATTTCCCACATATTTGTTTTAAATATATTTAATGAACAATTACAGTGTATTATGTACCATTGGAAGAGACCATGGAGACCAGAAGGCTGCCTCTGACAAAGTTCTTGTGCTCAAGGTGAAACAAAAACATGTACACAAGTCCATTGTCAGGTGGATAAGCTCAGAGGAGGTAGGGATGGTAAAGACCAAGGGGACCAGGGACTCTTAAGTTGATAGCAAATGGTTTATGGAATGTGCCCTCACTTCTTAGAATCATGGACTCTCCTAAACTACTACTGAAGGGTAGATTTTCTGTTCTTACAACTTCTATGTATAATCCTGAAAATGATCCCATGGGAAGACCCAGAAGAAGCTGGAAAAATGAAAAAAAGAGTTCAGGGATTGGTTTTCTGGGAATTCCATATGAACTACCATATGTTTACTTAAGCATATTTGTGTCTGGTTGAGGATAAATCACACAGGGGAGATAAAGAAACTTAGAGGAAAATCTGTTTCCAAACAATAACCTATTCTGAGCTGGAACTATCTGTAGAAGGGGCACCTATACTCATACTGCTTACTCTGTAGCTGAGAGTGCAGCTCCTGGCATTATAGACCAAGAAGGCTACAAACTTGAGCATCTGTGCATAAGCTTAGGAGGATCTTGATATATGATAGGCTGGGCGTAGGGTGAATGTAACCCTCAATCTTTTTTCCTATCTGCTTGGGATGACTAGAATCTGGACCAGTATTATGGACAGCCAGGCCAACATTGTAGAGAGTCACTTGAGCACCAGATACCCAGAAATTTTAAATATACTAGGGTGGAATTGGTCTTTGCCTACTGAAATTTCAATATAAATGGGCAAAATACTGGAGAATTAGATAAAATGGAGAAGATTGGTGTCATTTATTAGATGAAAAGAATTTTTATTTTATTATTTATTTGAGAGAGAGTACAAGCTTGGGGGAGAGGCAGAGAGTGAAGGAGAAGCAGACGCTCTGCTGAGCAGGGAGCCCCTTGTGGGGCTGGATCCCAGGACCTTGGAATCACTACCTGAGCCGTAGGCAGATGCTTAACCGACTGAGCCACCCAGGTGCCCCATATTAGATGAAGAGGCTTATAGAATTGAATTTATTTTTTGATAAAGTTGTGATGAAATTCTTCCAGAATGAGCAATTTTAAACAAGTCCTAGTTGGAAAGCTTGGCAGAAAGTTAAGTAATAGAAACAGTGTAACGGGTAGAGAAGATAGTATGGAAGAATGTGCTAGAAGGCAGGAGCAGTGGGAGAAATGGAGATGGCAGACCTAATCAGACTTAGTTTGGCCTCGAGGCTTTTAATTTTAATTGAAAAGTAGAGGAAGGGGGACACATGGGTGGCTCACTCGGTTAAGGGTACGACTCTTGACTTTGGCTGAGGTCATGATCTCAGGGGCTTGAAATCAAACCCCAAGTCAGGCTCCCTGCTCAGCAGGGAGTTTGCTTGAGATTTTCTCTCACCCTCTCTTCCTCTCCCTCTGCCCGCCCCCCCCCGCCCACTAGAGCACATGTTCTCTCTCTCTTTCTTAAATAAAGGAAAAAAAATAGAGAAAGTGGAGAATACATTCCAGTACAAGAAAAAATCCACTCAAATTTGATTCTTGAAGTAGGTTACTTTAGTATAGCGAATGGGAATTTAAGGGATGAGGTTAGAGCAGCAGTAGATTAAGAGTAAGGCCTTCAGGAAGAATGAGGAGTTTTATTTACAGATAGACATTAAAGCAGAATTATTAAATTGCCATTTATTTTGTTAGTTTTCTTTTTTTCCGCTGTCCTGTTCTTATATCTTCTGCCTATCTTCCACTGCCACAAGACCTAACAATTTTTCTGGTTTTGGTTGATTGGCTCTATTTTTCAAGTAATAAAAATGGTCAGGGAAAGAATACAGAGGAGGGTGACTGGAATATATTTATAACAGTTTAATCAAATTTCATGTGTTTGCTTGAGGCATGGATGCAGTTTATGAAGAACCATTTTAATCTCAAGGAAACAATGAAAATACTTGAGTCTTGAAAAGTTAAATTTTATACTTATCAATCAAAATTAGAATTTTAGTGAGACTCACTACAAAACTAAAACTGTTGATAGTTTAGATATGTATTAATTACTTGCATTTTCAACTGATCTGACTATAAAATTGGAAAATCATAAGGTAACTGACTAGATGATTTTAATCGACTGATTGAATATCAGCTACTCAAGTGGTACCTGACTGTGTTAATGATTGAGCAATAATTTGCAGGGTTTTTCTCCTCCTTTTTCAAATTCAAAACAGAAAAATACCTTACGCAAATTGTAAGTGGGACTTCAAATACATTTTGATTATTATTTTGATACCTGGAATTTTTGGAAGCCTGTCTTTGTTTTCTGTTTGCCTATAAAGCAAAGGGCATAAGCCAAAATCAGAAAGTAATTTGTTACTTCATTCAGAGATAAGCTAAATATAAAGTTCAAAAGCCATACACATATCTCTGCAATCATATTTGGCTCTTGCAAAATGAGAACTTTTTAATCTTCCTTTTATTTTGGTTAGTCTTGACACAAGAACAATGGAATCATTTTAAAATGTCAACTGGATTGGACCTCAGCAACCAGGAACTCTGCCTTTCTTTTGTTTCACACCAAAACCCAGCCAGGTCAAGTGAATGAATCAAAGTTACACAGCTGATAGTGGCAGACCTTTGTTGTGTAAGAAAGCTTTTAAATAACTCTCTGTGGCCTTCATAATAACATGTAAACTCCTCAGCTTAGCACCAAACAACTTGTCATAATCTGCCTCTTCTTTCCTTTCTGGCCTCATCTCTGTCAGACTTTCACTTGTAATCTCTGTTCCAACCATACCAAACTCCTTGCCACCCAGATATATGATGTATCGTGATTCGTATACATTAATTGCCTCCAGAGAAGGCCACACCTTCTTCCTGATTTGTCCAGCTAACCACTCCTCTTTCTCTGTGGGGAAACTTTCCTTGAAGGACTTCCATGGCCCACCTCATGCTTTCTGTGGCAGTTCTGCATACGTCCATCATCATCTTACCACAGTCTGTTTTAAATGCCTCACTAGATCACAGCTCCTTGAATCAAAGCGTTAGGACCCCTTTGAATTTGTATAGCCATAGAAACAGTAAAAATGATAACAATACTATTGTCATTTATGAAGTGCTGACAGTGAGTAGGCACTGTTCTAAGTGCTTTGTGGTATTAACTCATTCCTATACACAGTACTTGGCACAGACACCCTAAGTAAGTAGTTGTTGGTAGATTGTTTGGAATCATCTGTGCACACAGGAGTGAGTGCTAGAATGCTGGCCTCAATAATTCCAAATCCAGAGATTCGAGTAGATTTTACTGCTGGTTATCTGCTATCCAGACAGATGGAAGTAGATGTGAGAAGCTGTCTGGCTGCCCTTTTGCAGATGTTGGAATCTATAAGTTAGAGTATAGAACACACTCAAAACCTTATCGATGTGGCTGCAACTATTAAACTTGGCTTAGAAAAGCCATATACTCAGGAAGAAAGTCTTTCTTGTAGTGACATCATGGTTCATTATAAGAGTTTTCTAGATAAATTGAAACCATTCATGCTGGACCAGACTAATATATATGGGTAGCAGTTTTAGACTCCAAAACTTAGGCCAATTTCTTTGTGTCTGCAAGACCTTATATATTCAGTGAAATTACCAAAATTTTACTTCCCTTCTGCCCTTGATTCTTTATATTTCAGGATGATTATGTATGTACAGTGCTAGGGAAGGTATGTAAAGAAGGGCTAGTAGAATGATGCTTATGTATCATTATACATAGATCCTTGATGAAAACATCGGTGTCATCTTTTTTTTTTTTAAACATATTAGCAAATAAAGTAGACCAAAGAAAATTGTATTGGAGAAAACCAGCACACATTTACCACATCATTCAAATACCATGGTAGCTAATTTTCAGTTGAAAAAGAAAGTTTTCCAATTTTGCTGCAGAAAACAATGCAGGGGTTTCAGCCAGGTGGTCCATGATCCCTGCAATTGTGTGCAAAAATTTGTATTTGCATGCTTATGTTTAGGAGAGCAGTCTGAGGCTTTTAGCAGGTATTCAAAGGGATCTGTCTGTGTCTCTCAGTTGATTAAGAACTACTGCTGTCAAGTAATTTCAGCCATCCAGCTTGCAAAGCTCTGCAGTATGGGTTAGGAAGTCCATATTTTAAAAGTATTAGTTTCAAAGGCAACATTCAGCAAGTTAAATAAACTGTATGCTTAGGTGGTCCCACTCAGGTCAAGGGTTAGTTAGTCACGTGCTAGAACATTGTCTTATTTTCCGTGCTGTAGCAAAATTACCTCTTTTTCTTTCTGCCCTTGGATCCTATTTGAATTTTGGAGATTAAAATTAAATAGTCCTAATGAAAGGGTTTCCTTTTTAAATTGGGCTCTACTGAAACTCAGGAGGCCTTAGGGACTGTCTGTGGCAACGTAAAAAGGGAAGTTTATAATGATGATGGTGAATGAAACTATGCCATAGACTGAAATTGCAGCAATTAACTGTGGTCATCATTTGGATGGTCATTCAGATTCATAACATTTATAAAACTTTGCTTGTGAGTCCTTTGATAAATAAACACATCTAGTTTTGCTGTGAAGCTCTGTAAAAAATTTTTTGTATTGAGAGCTGATTAGGGTATGAATGGCCTAAAATGATATACCATTGTGGACATTGTGTTGGGCTTCTAAGATAAAATGGCTGAGAAATTCATGCTTGTATGTATATTTAAAAAATGATTTTTTTAAAGATTGTATTTATTTATTTATTTGAGAGAGAGTGAGAGAGTGTGCATAAGTGAATGAGTACAAGTAGGTGGGGCAAAGGGAGATGAGCAGGGAATCTGAGGTGGGTCTCCGCCCCAGGACCCTGAGATCATGATCCGAGCTGAGCCGAAGGCAGATCCTTAACTGACTGAGGCACCCAGGTGTCCCAACCAAGTGATGATTTCTAAAGACTAAATATTGCTGTAAGAACTCAAAATCCAAGCAGTCAATAAAGCATTTTGTTAGGTAAAAAATTATTTATCCTGTGTCATTAAAGCATAAAGCAAATTTTTGAGATTTTTCTGTTCAAGATGAAAAGGATAATCGCACAACTTGAGAAGAGAGGACTTAGCTTGCCTGTGTCTGTTTCATAACATTCAGATTCCTGATCAGCCTCAAGTTCAACCTTGGTTTTGTAAATGAGGTTTACTTGCTTTATGATGTGGTTGTTTTGCAGGCAGTGATTTTGTGGTTTAGAAAAATGTTTAAATGTTGGGTGAAATTTGCCAATACTGTTACTGTGTAAGTGTTAAAAAAATACTTAGAGAAATTCATGGAACAGTCAACACAAAAAGCATTTCGTTATGTAGTGTATTGATAAAAGAGTACTGTAAAAGAAGGAAGAGGCTGATGGTGTGAATACTTTTTTTCTCAGATTTTATTTATTTATTTGCAGAGAGAGAGGGAGTGTACAAGCAGGGGGAGCAGCAGAGGGAGAGGGAGAAGCAGGCTCCCTGCCGAGCAAGGAGCCTGACACAGGGCTCCATCCCATAACCCTGAGATCATAACCTGAGCCACCAGGTGCCTCAATACTCTTTTTTTTTTAAAAAACATAAAATCCATTTATTTTTTTTTAAAGCTTTTATTTATTTATTTTAGAGAGAAAGCATGAGCTGAGGTGGGGTGCACATGGGGAGGGAAAGGGAGAAAGAATCTCAAGCAGACTTTCCACTAAGCAGAAAGCCCAGTATGGGGTCTTGAACTCACAGTCCTGAGATCATGACCTCAGCAGAAACTGAGAGTCAGCTGCTCAACCAACTGAGCTACCTAGGTGTCCAGGTGTAAATACTCTTTTTTTTTAAAGATTATTTACTTATTTATTTGACAGAGAGAGATTACAGGTAGGCAGAGAGGCAGACAGAGAGAGAGGAGGAAGCAGGCACCCCGCTGAGCAGGGAGCCCGATGTGGGGCTCGATCCCAGGATCCTGAGATCATGACCTGAGCCAAAGGCAGAGACTTTAACCCACTCAGCCACCCAGGTGCCCCAGGTGTTATTTACAGTTATCNTGAGATCATGACCTGAGCCAAAGGCAGAGACTTTAACCCACTGAGCCACCCAGGCGCCCCAGGTGTAAATACTCTTAAAGGCAGTTTTTGCTGTATGATTTTAGACTTCTATCATTGGAAAATTATGACTATGCTTCCCATCAACTGTCTAGAGAACTGATTCAGGTTGACACCAGTGTAACACTTTTTATCTGAATGAGCAACAAGTTCCTTATTGATAATTTGATACTGCCTTTCTTATACTACCAAATCATCTGAAAAGCCACTCGAGTAATTGAGGTAAGTGTTATAGTCTTCTGTAGGGATTGGACTTTGTTCAAAGATAAATAATCAAATAGAATTAAAATAGGGAAGAATTAAATGATTTCACATCCCTTTTTTCCCTTTGTCTGTCATTTGATGAATATGCTGCTTCTTTACTTCAAGACTTAAATATGTATAGATGCACTGATTTGCTGTACTTGGTTTCTGTTCCTCTGAATTTGCTCTTATAACTGTCATATGAAGGTCCTAACCTTTTGCTGGTGGGTCTATCACACCTGAGGTTACTTATAATATAAAGAGACCAGACTTTTACAATACACCTTGAGAAATTATTTTTTCCCCCTAGGGGTTACTTATTTGCTTTTTTCTCTAGTTTCTCTCAAATCTGCTAAAAAATTACTGAGCTTTCCATTCAAAGCTGATATATTGACCTTATTTTTAGTGGTGATTTTAAACCACTTCTTTGCTCTTCTCAAGGTAACCTTGATGATATTGTTACATTTGTTCATTATCATTTTTTATGCAGCAACTATCTCTATTGATTTGCCTGTGGCCTTTGATTCAATGAATCACAACATATTGCTATTTGAGTGTCCCTCAATTTGGCAAAGTTTAACTATAGTGGAATGGTTCTCAGGCTACATTAGTGAATAAACCCCAGTCATTTTGTTTAATGGTGTTGAATATGAGGTGAAAATGTTACATTCAAAGTTACCTCAGGAGCTAATTATGGGGCTTTTTACTTTTTCAGTTTTTATTAATGACCTGCCGACATCATATAGTTCATGAAATGCTCTGAATGTGTACATGCTGATGATATGACCTCAGACCTAGCGAGAACTCGGGCGGTATGAAAGCATTGTGTGTTTAATTTAGAGATTTATTGAGTGATGTTCACAACAGAGATACGAATTTTGCACAGAATTTACAGGCCCGCAGGTTTTTAAACTATGCAGAGCAATCCTGGGGAATTTTTATATTCACCTATTTTGTAAATGGAAATAAGAGCACGAGCAGCTGAAGTAGGTGATGAAAAGTGTATCTGGGCCTTTATATACAATCTTATTCCCCTATCAAATAATGTCACTTTAGTTGGTAAAAAATTCACATTTCGGTAGTATGCTATTTCCCACTAAAGAATTTTTAAAAATATATAAATCTATATAGCTTCTTTATACCCATCTCTCTGAATATAAATGTGGGTATTTACTTTTTCCAGATTGTTCTTTTCTTAAGTTCAGTTAGTATCAAGTGGCAACATTTTTTCCACTGTGACAAAGGATTTTTTGAGACTAGATTGCCAAATAAAGACAGTTTTGTATTCACCCACTTATTAAAACGTATGTAAAGGTGGAGTATACAGGGTAAAGTCCATATGTTTTGGAGTAATTTCTCAGCTGACAGAAATCTCCCTTCATTGCCTCCCTGTAGAGGGTGGGGTAGGGTACCAGGCCGCATTTAGCATAATAAGATGCCCTATTACTTTCCTTGGACTAAAACAGAGGAACTGATTCTGCAGAGAGAAAGAGAAGAACAGTCTGGATGGGCAGCTTATATTACTCCTTGGTTTTCAGTACATTCTGAATCCAGCAGCCTAGACCTTGGGTTCCAAGAGTCTCCTCAGAAGCTCATAATCGACCCTCCTGTGTGTAGAAGCTGTGTATATACTAGTCACACAGAGATGAAAAGGATGCAATTTCGGTTATATTCCAATGGGCTATACCCTGGTTAAGAGAATGAATTCTGAGCAGGGTTGCCTGGTTTCAAATTCTAGTTCCACTCTTACCTAGCTGAGCAACAACATCAGGCATGTGCCTTATCCTCTCTGGTTTCAGTTTCTCCATCACTAACATGGGGATCATAATCAGAGCTACCTCATGGAGTTGCTGAGGGTTAAGTTAGATAATACATATTGAGACTTACAGAAGTGACAAATATATAAAATGCTGAATGAACAGTCAACTATGGTTATTATTAAGGAAATAAGCATCCTACCATAAGAAAAGTGCTATTGAATAATAAGCAAGACATTCCAAGAGCATAGGAGGAGAATCCATCAATTTTGACTTAAGGAAATGGTGGTTGAAGAGAAGGACATGGAGTAGATGGCATTTAAAAATAATGGTCACTAGGACACAATTACTATGTTGCAGGCAATGAACTGAGCACTTTAGAGACTTGAGCTTACTGAATTCTTACAGCACCCTGTAAAATGGCTCTTCTGTTACAGAAGACACTGGAACCCAGGAAGGCTGAGCAATCTGCCCCAGTTCCCAGAGCCAGGAGGTGGCAGAGCTGTGAGGTGCAGCTGGAAGCTGGGCTCGGTCCACACCGAAGTTTAAGCACACTGATGCCCATGCTGTTTATGTGCTACCTTGCATCTCCTTTCCCCTTGGATGCATATTGGAAGGGTGTATGTGAGTTTGCTGGTTGAAGAGGGGGTTAGGCAGAGGAAAAATATATGCAAGAGTACAGAGGTGTGAAAGTATGTGAAGAGAGTCTGGGGGTCACATGCAAAGGGCTTTTGGGACCAGGCTAGAATTTGGACTTGGGTTTGTGAATAAGGCAGCCAGGGTGGGGGGGAGGGTAGTGGGCACTGAAGTTGTTAAAGCCACCAGGAAAAGTCACGTAATCAGCTTCGCATCTGAGAGAAGAAATATTGTGGACAGTAGTTCTGGATGGATGGAGGGGTGATGACAACAGAGGTGGGAAACCTTTGGGAAGATCGAGCCAGAGATGGTGAGAGGTCAGAGACTAGCAGAGGGGCTGAATGGAAAACAGACTGGAGAGGTGTTTTGGTGGTGGGTGGAACAGGGCTTGATAACGCAGTGCAGGAGAGCAAAGCTGAGGCTGCCACAGGTCTCTGTGATTGAAATTGCAGGAGATGGGAAATACAAGGAACGTCCTTAATTCCCACGTAAGGATTTGTGAGGTAAAGCCAGGGTTAAGAAATAACCAAACTTCTAAAAGAGCTATTTTGGGGACGAGGGAGCATTCTCAGTGACAATGCAAACTTCTATTGTCTGAAAGAAGAGTAAAGGAGAAATTGAAGGTACCAGCACCTTGGAAAATTTCCAATTGCCATTACAGGCTCTTAGAGGGTCAGTGGAAATGGCAAGCATGCACAACTTTCAATTACAGTAAAAGCTCACTGATTTGGATTAATTGGGGTAAAGGGCAGCCTGACTAAATAAAAGTCTGATTTATAGAAAAAATTTTTAAATAAACTCAGTTTGATTACTTATTTAAGTATTTTAAGCTAAGTTAACTCTAATTTCTATCACAAGTGATAAATTACTAAGAACGATTTGTAAATAACAGGAAAAGGGCCCAATATGAAGGGCAATTATATTTATTAATTTGTTCAGTCATTTAATAAATATTTAGTACCCATCATATGCCAGGCAATATTGAACATAACTGATGCTTCTAAGTATAACAATCACTTTATGCTTTTTTTTTTTTAAGATTTTATTTATTTATTTGACAGAGAGAGAGATTACAAGTAGGCAGAGAGGCAGGCAGGGAGAGAGGAAGAAGCAGGTTCCCTGCTGAGCAGAGAGCCCGACGCGGGGCTCCATCCCAGGACCCTGAGATCATGACCTGAGCTGAAGGCAGAGGCTTTAACCCACTGAGCCACCCAGGCGCCCTCACTTTATGCTTTTAAAATAACCATTTCTGTGCTTTTCTTGTAAGTCCACATCTTGACAAGGCTTAGGTATCTGAAAATCCAAATGAATCCTCTTGTAAGCCTTTCCTTATTTGAATGATGAATCATCTTGTAAGCTTTTCCTTGTTTTGTAGAAAGTAGAAAGATCTCCATTTCAATGATCACAATTAGTGAGGTGGAAACTTCAAGGTTTTCATGTAGCAGAGTCTCCTATTGGTCTCCTTGCTTCTGTTCATATAGCTCTTCCATCCATCTTCCTCTCTGCCCTGGGCACAGTTTCTGAAATGTAAATCTGACCCTGTTGGTTCCAATTTTCATCTCCTTCCATCTTGGATATTGTCTACAGGATAACATTCAAGCAAGTTCTTTGGCATGGAATTCAAGACTCTGGTCATATATCAATCCTTATCTATCTCTGTGTAACTCACTCAGAATTTGCCCCGAGCTTGCTTTTCATAACCTGCTGCTCCCTGGCTCTGTATTTTTGCATATGTTGTCCCATCTGCTTAGAAGTCCCTTAACATTTTATCCTTGAACTTTTATTCATCTTTCAAAACTTTGGTCAGGAGGAACTTTTTCTTTTCTCTCCCTCCTGGACAGCATGACCCATCCCTTCTTTGTTTTCCTTCTGTGATTCTGATGCTACTGCATGCATCACATGAGCGTTTGTTTGTTCGAACACTTCTCTCCTCTGCAATAAATTTCTTGAGGTTGGGGCGTCTTGTTGCTTTCATCTTTGTCTCTATGGCGCCAGGTACAGCATCAGATACAATGTGGATACTAATAAGTATTTTCTGAATTGAATTGAACTGAGTGGAGTGTTCTTAACCCCTATGGCTTCTATCAAGACTCCTTGCCTTGCCTTTTTCCCTGGCCCCTGCTTGTCCAACTTACTCTTAACTTATTTTAACAAATACTGGTCATCAGACAAGGAGGAAGGGGTACCAAATCAAATAAAAAAAAATCAGGTAGTTATTTCTCATTATAAATTTGGGTTGAAAGGGTGCTTTACAATTATATATATGTTTTCTTACCTTTAGATGTAATTTTTCTAAAATTGGCTCACATTTTCTCAGCCCACTCCCACCACATCTTTCTATCACTGTATACATAGGTTCAAAGGCAACTTTTATAATTAGACTAGAACTTTCTCCTGAAAGCTTACTTTAGTGATGTGTCATCAGGAGCTCAGAACCCCTGCATTTGGGGGTTAGGTATATTTCAATGCTGTAGTTCATCTCCAGAAATTCCTGCTACATTTGATCTTCTGACTATTAGCTTTGTCTACTGCCTAACTCTTCCAGCAACTCTGTCTTAGGGCCCCTAACAGTAAATGATCACTATGACAAGAAGAGCTGCAGTTTATTAGATTGATGTTCAAAGAGTCCCCTTTAAGTTGTCAATAACCATATTTATGTCATAATGCTGCAACTTTGGCAGAATTATTTGCTTTTTATGAAAATCTGATGAAGCAATTTTCAGATTTTCTAACATGAATCAAAAATTTGAAAAATACGCAGATACATATCCATACTCCCATTAACTTTTCTCCATTTTAAGTAAGTTTACATTTTGGGATTTGGGCTGGGAAAGAAGATTAACACATATTTTAAGAATGCATTTTCAAATGGACTTTCAAGTCTAGTTTTGAAAAGTCAAGGCATTATGATATGACTTTACCATAAAAACACTTTAGCAATAGTCTACTTAAACATCTTTGATCTTTGCTGACTGATAGCAAAGGACAAAGAATATAGTGAAAAGATTTTTCTTGATATTTATAAGAAAGCAATTTAGTAATTTGAGATCTAAGGTGCTACAGGTTGTATTATATGTGAGGCTTTAACACACACACACCCACAGACACAGACACACACAGACACAGACACACACACACAGGGTTATAGGAGAGGAAAAAAAAGAAAGGTTCCTAAAACTAACCAAAGAGAAAAGGAGTAATGCAATTCATAGTAGGTGATTGTTCTGATATTATTCAACATGCATAAAGTCCATGCCATATTTCTATATTCCCAAATATTCTAGAAACTGCTGTTTAGTGTGGTGCACATAGTTAGGGACTTAGTTATCAATGGAAACCTGGTAATGTTTTGTCTGTGTGGACTCATTTTCTTATTTACAGTGAGTTAGCAGAAAATAACAAGACATAGTTGTGGATGTTTTATCACTGTCATTGCTCTCTGTTCAGAAATGCTGATCATTTTACTTGCAGCCTACGTTTTAAAAACTTTGACTTCATTTCATGGAAAAAGACACATTTAATGCTATTGAAAGGTTTCCCCTCATCTTTTACTGCTATGTGGAAGAAGTCAATCGATTGAGGAAGCCCATCACCAGGGATCGGAAGTTCCACAACTGATGAGGCGAAGACTCTAATTGACCTTAGCATTTGTTTATTACTCACCAAAGCTGCATTATTACTAAAGCACATGACAGCAGAGGGAGAGAGCCCCTCACTAGCCTTTGTTGAAAGCAACCTCCAGCAGGGGTGTTCCTTAATGATAGTCTGTGAAATCCCAATCAATGCATGACTCAATTCTACATTTTAATTATGTTGATACATAGTATTTTAGCCTTTTGAAGGTGCAAAATGCATGAAATAATGTATGTCTAGGATCCAAGCAAAGTCACTCTGAGCCACTTGGTAAATGTCCACTTTAGAACAGGCAACAAGTTCAGTTCTGCTGGCCTCTGCTCCTGAAGGTATAGCCCCTTGCTAATCTTGGGGGCTACTTTTGGGTCTTAGGCTTTGATGAAAACAAACCTGAAGGGAGCCTGTGAGTGGCTTCTCTGGGCTCTCTATTCCGATTTTATGCTCAGATTCCAGTGTAGTTGCACATGAATGCATTAAGTGTCAGGAGACTATCCTTGCTTGAGGAAGGTGATGGAGGTGGAGGTCATTTTGGAGAATTCCCGATAGGTCATGATATCTGAAATCAATAAAGATAACATTTCTTGCTCCGTTATGCCCTCTAATGCAATTCAACAAATATTATTAAATGCTTCTTATGTGAAAGATCCAGGGATCCAAAGTCAGGTTTGTGAAATAAATGATCATGAAAACACTAATCATGAAGATTTATGATCCAAAAGTTCTGTCTTAATTGTCCTTGTGGATCAGCCTTTTCCCCAGGGTCTCTTAGTGCCAGAGCTTGGCTAACCTGGCTCTAAGTCAGATATTTACCGCAGGGACTCATTCATTCATTCATTCATTCAGTCAGTCAACACATTTTCTGAGGATCTAGTATGTGTAGGTCCTGGATTAGTTGTTGAGACTGAATACGAGGGCTACCGGAAAAACAAACGTAGCCTTTGTTATGAAAAATGAAGTCTAGTGCAATAAAGTAATATGCTCAGTTGGCCAATGTAACTCTAATGCTTAATCAGCCAGCATTCAGATATCCATATATGAAAAGACAGATATTCAACTGGCTGCCTTATTATATTTACTTTCTCTTGGGGTTCTTTTCTATGGTAATTTCTTTTCCTAGACTGATCCTTTTTTTCTGACTTACACCACAGGTTTTAGTGTTGACTCTTTTTCTATTGATTCCAGCTGTTAAAGAGTTCTTGACTGGGTTAGTTAATGAGTTCATTCTGCCTGGCCTTCTGTCTGTAGCTCCTGCCTTCAACTCTTGGCCTTAGATTGTGACATCTGGCCCTAACTCCTGTCTTAGTGGTCTCTGCCCCAGGAGCTCATTGTGAGTTCTTGGGCTCATCTCTGATGTCTATAAGGCTACTGTGATGGGTTCTGCTGTTGCCCTCAGACAATATAGGGACTTCATGCCAGGGAGTATGCTGTTACGGATAGCTCCAGGTTGGCATATGCTCAACATAAATGAGTGTATCCGTTATCTTCCACCACAGTGTGCAGCGTGGAAACCAACCACACCACACAACCCAGCAGAATAAAGCAGTGATCATTTACTTACCTCATGAGTCTGTGAATGGACAGGACAGTTTTGTTCTTGGCTGGCAAGTCATTGCCAAAAGACTGATTATTGCTGGGCCTTCGCACAAGTCTGGGCCCTGGGCCTGGGTGACAGGGCTGGCTCAGCCCTGCTCCATGCAGCCTCTCATCGTCCTGCAGGTCATCCCAGGTTGACTTTCATGGCAGCAGCAGGGTTCCAAGAAACAGAGAAAGCATACAAAGGCCCTTGAGGCCTGGGTTCAGGATTGGGTCAGAGTCACTTTCATTGGTCTATCCTGGCCCAAATAAGTCACAAGGGCAGCCCAGATTTAAGGGGTGGGAAACAAGCCCTGCCCCTCCTTGAAGGGAGTAGACACAAAGTCAAAATCAGAAGAATCTGGGAAAATCGGGGCTTTCTTTTTGCTGTTAGTTTTCTACCATGAATGGCTTCCAACTATTTAGGAGTATATTTCTCTACGGTTTTGGGCTATAACTTGGGTTGGAGCGGGGATGTGAGCATGAATTGGGGTGGAGAGAAGAGGTGATCAGCATGGTGTTTTTTTCTGTCTTCCAAATAGAGCAGCCTTAAGAACTGTGCAAGGTTCCGTTGGAGGGAATGAGGGCCAGTGGAATAAGCATGGTGATAAGAAAGTAAAGCATTTGTGGAGTACAAAGCCTTCTTATGGCGGTTGGTTGAATCACCTTGATTGCTCCCACTTTCATCTTGGTTTCCAAGAGCAAAGTGGAAGTCATAAGGAATATTCTGGGTGGCTTCTCTCTGGGAGTTCTATGGCACCCTCAACTTGTGGATGTTAGATATAACCAGGAAAAGAATATGGGTTCCTGAAACTAGTTTCCCATTATAGATCCCCAAAGGTGGACAAAGAAGGTGGACAAAGCCTTTCCAGGCTTATACAAAGATACACAGGCTGGGGTGGGTGGGAGTGTTTCACATAAAGGCTAATCATACATTTAAAGGTTCTGTTGCTTCTGTTTATCATGCATGTCTGTTTGATTTGTCTTCAGAAATAAAACGTCCTTTCATTTCTGTTTTTCGGCCTTTCAGTTTTTCATATCACTGACTTGAAAACATAGCGAGCCAAATAATATTTCCTATTTTTCTGACATTTTTTAAAGAGACATGATTCATCTCCAGGGAAGCATTAATACAGAAAGCTTTTGCTGAGAAGGCAAGTATATTTATTCAGAATCTTGAAATATTGTTGAGTGATATGACTTGTACCACATGATTTTTAGGATAAATGATTTTGGACTGTCTTGGCTTAGCAGTATTCTCTGGGGCCGGTTTACAGTGAGTATATTATATTTATTTAATTTACTTGACTTAAGTACAGTTCATTGTGTGCTTGTAGTTTATTTACGTCTGAACACTTTAGCATTTGGTTAGTGTTTTATTTACTCATAAGAATGCATTAACTACAAAGAACAATTTCTCCCTTGTCATCAGACGAATATATTTGATTATCTCTCTCTGAGTAAGATGTATAGAATGATGGCATCTCAGAGTCAGCAGAGACCATAGTGATTATTTCACAGCTACACTGATGCAAAGACATGACAGTTTATTTTCCAACATGTTTCTTCCTTCCCTATTCTACATAATCCTCAGAAACACCTGTGACTTTTATTCACTTCTCCGACTAGCATTTGTCGTGGTGTCTAAGACTTTTTAGGCATTGTTTGACAAAGCAGTTCTTGGCCATGAACTGGCAAGAGGCCTTTTTTCACTCTCCGGGCTCACCCTCCCACCTCCAACACAGCACTGCCACCAGATGGGGGACGGAAGGTGAGGCTTAGAAAAAGATACCACCTCATGCGACCCCACAGAACTTGTCATATTTCTGGCTAAGGAAGCCGAACATGAAAGATGAAAAAGCATGAACATGCATGCGATGGTCCAGGGGAAAAGCAAACAGTTCTTTCTGGCTGAAATACAGAATGATGGAGATAAACTAGCACAGGTCGACTGGGTCTGTGCGAATCCTCTAAGAAGTGGGCAGCCTTTGAAGATTTTCCTAGCAGAGGATTTCAATATGTAGTGGTGCTGAGGAAGAAAAGGTTAAGAGAAGAGCTTTAAAGATGGGGAGAACAGATATTTAAAAGTCTGTTGCGATAGACTGGATAAGATAGTACTAAAGCAGTTGCAAAGGTGGGAGTGGTGTGTTGGTTTGGTTTTGCCCGCAGGACATTTTTGCGTTGGCAAAATTGGATGTCAAGGGTGAGAGAGGGAGAATTAGATTGTGACTTTAGAACTTCTCACTTGATGTTATAATATTATTACAGGAGCTGGCAGAAATAGGAAAAAGAACATGTTTGAGTGGAAGATGAGTTGAGTTTTAGGTGTGCTAAGTATGACGGAGAGATCAAAGTTGAGATGGCTTGTCAACAGAAGTTCAGTCTGGAGTTCTGGAGAGAAGTTGGGGGTGAGAGCTACAGAATTGAGAGTCACTGGCATAGGTGAGGTAGCTGAAGCCACTAAATGAGACACGTTGCCTCGTGTGTACTGAGAGGTGAAAGAGCGTGTACTGAGACGATAAACATGGTAAGGATGGAAACAAACACCAAAAGGTGTGGGATTAATGGAAAAGAAGTCAACTGAAGGAGGTAGAGAAAGTAAAACGAGATTTTGTCTTTAGATGGTTTCTGATTGAACCCTCTTTTACAAATTGTTTCATTGATTCAGTCTAAGCCTCTTATGGTTATATTTATTGGAATATAAATTCTTCATGCACAGAAGGATGGAAACTAGGGATTGAAAAAGCCAGCATTTACTCTTCTATTTTTTGAGGAGAATAGTGGGCAAAATCATTTTATCTGCCCAAGACCCTAATTAAAGCCAATTTCAAGCTCAAAGGTATAATTCATTGTGTTGCCTGTCTCAATTTTCTGGTCTTAAGGCACATGGTCCTGATACATTTTTGTTGTTAATAGTTTTTTAAAAATGTATAAAACAACCCCCGTGTCCATCAACAGATAAATGGTTCAAAAAAATGTGGTATACAGCAGCCACTCTGGAAAACAGTATGGAGGTTCCTCAAAATTAAAAATAGAACTACCTTATGATCCAGAGATTGCACTACTAGGTATTTACCCAAAGGATACAAGCCTACTGATTTGAAGGGATGCATGCACCCTGATTTTTTAGCAGTGTTATCAACAATAGCCAAATTATGAAAAGAGCCCGTGTCTCCACTGATTGATGAGTGGATAAAGAAGATGTGGTATATATATATATATATATTTTTTTCCCAATGGAATATTACTCAGCCTTAAAAAAGAATGAAATCTTGCCATTTGCAACAATGTGGGTGGAGCTAGAGAGTATATTATGTTTAGCAAAGTAAGTTAGTCAGAGAAAGACAAATCCATATGATTTCACTCATCTGTGGAATCTAAGAAACAAAACAAATGAACATAGGGGGACAAAAAAGAGAGAGGCAAACCATAAAATAGACCCTTAATGATAGAGAACAAACTGAGGGTTGCGGGAGGGTGGGTGGGGGATGGGCATTAAGGAAGGCACTTGTAATGAGCCCTGGGTGTAGAGTGTAAGTGCTGAATCACTAAATTCTACACCTGAAAAAAACTGATATTACATGTATATTAACTGGAATTTAAATAAGTACTTGAAACTAAAAAAAAAAAAAGAAAAGGAAACATGGTATACATACATATAATGGAATAATATTCAGCTTTTAAAAAGAAGGAAACCTGTCATTTGCGACTGCATGGATGAAGCTGGAGGGCATTATGTTAAGTGAAATAAGCTGGACAAAGACAAATATTGCATGGTATCATTTATGGAATCTTAACAACAACAACAGAATCAAACTCTATAAGGACAGAGAGTAGAATGGTACTTGCTAGAGGCTGGGGGTTGAGGGTTAGGAAGAGGTTGGTTTTATAAGGGTACAAACTTTAAGTTATAAGATGAATAGGCTTGAGGATCTAATATATAACATGATGACTATGGCTGATTACATTGTATTGTATAATTAAAATTTGCTAAGAGAACTTAAACGTTCTCACCAATAGATAAGTAAATAAATAGGTAAATATGTGAGGCAATGGGTGTGTTAATTAACTCCATAGGGGAAAATCCTTTCACAGTGTTACGTGTATCAAATTATCACGTTGCACATTAAATATCTTACTAATTTATTTTTCATTTATACTGCAATAAAGCTAAAATGTATAAATATAATATGCATATTACAATTTTTAAGTAGGACAGGGGGATTTTTTTTTAAGTAAATGTTTTACTTCCTGTTTTCACTTTCCAAGGTCCCACTGTTTACATTTCTTGTATATGTCTCTAGAAAATTTCTGTATCTTTGTAATTTTAGATACATACACGTATCTACATGTACATACAAGAAGTTCTCAAAGATCTGCATAATACTTCAGTAATCTTAATACTGAATTCTTTCCAAGTGTGTGTGAACCATATCGTGCTTCTCTGATCCTAAATATGAAAGAGCTGGAAAGTTGCTTCTCGTGACCTACGGATGCCAGGATGACCTCTCTGTAGATCATCTTTGGCAGAAGCCCAAGGTTGCCGTGCTCAGTCTACTTATTTCTAAATTACTCTAAGTCCACATTTTTAATTTCATTTAACACCCTGTTGTGTATCCAAAGCTCTGTGGGTGTGTTCTCCTTGTTAGTAGATGGTCCACCCACTTCATCCCATGCTTACTGAGACAGAGGAGCCACAGACTTTTGACAGTTCTCTCTTCTTTCTTCCTTCACCTACCACTTTCTAGGAAGGTAAACATAGGGCATACAGATATATATATATATATATATATATATATATACCATATAGAATACATATATAGTCCTTGGTATATTTCATTTTTTACAAAGACTTAAAGTTCCTGCCCTTAGATATTCAGAGAAATAAGTCTTTGAAAACCTGATATAACAGGGTGCCACATCATGGCATGTCTACTACATTAGTAGGACTGATAAATTTTCANTATATATATATATATATATATTTTTTTTTTTTTTTTTAAAACAATGACATGAAATATCACACCCTCACCAGAAAGCAGAAGAATGGTCAATGGTTTAGTTTTATGAATAATTTCTTTTTCCCTCTTGAGGGATTCTCAAGAGAACTCCCAGCAGTGCCTAAGACTCTTGACACAACTATGCAGTGATTTTTCCTTGTAGGAACAGATGCATATAATAAGAGATGTGATTGTACTAGTGTGACTATCCTTTCCATATCTCTTCTGGGAAAAGATAAATAATATCTGCAAACCCCCTCAAGGAACTTGTGCTTGTTTGCTTGCTCTTTTTGATATTTGTAGATTATAAAATGGCTTGTCCCTTTATGTCCCAAATAAGACAAAAGGATTTTGTATTTGGATCCCATTGATCCAACATTTCTGCTCATAATTAATTATAATTAATAAATAATTATTATGATATTAATAATTAATAATAATAAAGAGCTAAAATGCTAATTGGGTTTGCTAAAACAGGCACATGATGGTTTTTTTTAAAAAAGATTTTATTTATATATTTGACAGAGACAGAGAGATCACAAGTAGGCTGAGAGGCAGGCCGAGAGAGAGGAGGAACAGGCTCCCCACTGAGTGGGCTTTGATCCCAAGACCCTGAGATCATGACCTGAACTGAAGGCAGAGGCTTTAACCCACTGAGCCACCCAGGCGCCTGACACGTGATGTTCTGTGGTTACAAACTAGTCCTCTCCCAATGGATGGGCAGTACCAGCTCAGGGTTAGTACTACTCATATATGGACTGAAGAGTCTCACCTTCAGGGAAAGTGTTTGAGGCAGGATAGGTAATACCTGGGTAGTTCTTGGGTGTAGCATTTGGTAGAGATTACCCTTATGAAAAACAGAAAGCTTCAGGAAAGAAATGTTTTCCTGTTGCACATTTTGTTGATGTTGTTAACACAGAGAAGTCCAGAATAATTCCTTCATGAACTTCTTAAAGCAAACAAGGTTTTGTTCACCTTTGCATTCTACTCCATACTTAGCTACAATGGGTTATGCTGAATGGGTTCATTAGGTGTTTGCAACAGGGAATTAAAAGTTAAATTATGCATTATAATTACTTTCTCAGCCAATATAAGATCCATAGCACAAGAGACGAGTTGCATTGCCATTTTGGGCTCAGCTTTCGCATCTGTGGTATAGGATGAATAGTGCCTCCCCTTACATGACCGATGTAGTGTAATAGTCATGACTGATATTGGATTAGTTTGTGTGATGTGTTGCTAAACCCAAGCAACAAGTAATTCCTTAGTTTCATTTTGGTGTTTCTCAGAGAACAAGTAATTGCCTATTGTTTGCTCTGAAAGTGATTTGGAGAATAACAAATCCTAGCCAATTTATCCTTTGATTTCTTTGTAACAGTAATGTTTACTCACCATGCTTCCACTTTCCACTATAGTAAATATGTTAGCTTCCAGAAACTGCCTTAGAAATTTAAGTGACATGATGAATTATTTTTGGGATGGTAATTTCAGTCACTAACATCATTACTTCTCATTTTCTTCATGCTTTTGGACATCATTGGAGTGGCGGGGGAAGAGTACATTACTGTAATGGGGGGACATACAATATAGAATAACTGTATTCATAACTCTTCTACTTACTTGGCAGAAAAATCAATGGGCTGCATTTTATCATTGCACACGGGGACAGTTATGTAGTGTTTCGTAGATTATAAACATTTGATAGGGCCCTAGAAAAGGCTAGATAAAGAGGAATTTTTAAAGGGAATTTCTAGATAAAAATTAAGTTGGAAAATTAATTATAAACATACCTAGTATATCCTGGAAGAGTAAGGAATAAGAATTTATTTTATGTTAGTAGACTAACATCTTCATTTTTCATGTCATACATTTTCACTCATTTTAATTAGCACTGAAAATAGCCTTGATGGCATTACTCAAAGCACATTTTACCACATTGGAAATGCTACTGTGTATAGTCTCCTCTGTATTAAGAAAAATAGGGCAGCCTTAAAAATTATATGCTCATAGTATTTAATTCACTTCTGAATGTTGCTGTTGATGTATTATCCATGATACTCGATGTATCTCTATCATTGCACTTATGGAATTGTTTTATGGCACTTAGGCACATGTGTCTGTCTTCTCCAGCAGAAAGTACTGTGAATTATTCATCTTTGAATCCAAGTGCCCTGCACCATGCCTTGCTCATTACAGATGCTCAACATTTGCTGAACAAATGCCTGAATGAATGAACATATCAAACTACAATGTTGTGTCTTGAAATATTCATTCACAAAGAAGACTTGACTTTTTCCTCAGAGATTATTAGCTCACTTATTCCATCTCACCTTAGGTTTATTTTGCAGATAGACAAATTGGGATTCACTGGTAACTTGCTGAAGTATTTTGTAATAATACCAGGAATCAATGTTTCTAGCTGTAATAAACAATTCACAGCTCTAGAGAGGAAATGCTGTAGATGCACACGTTTGGGCTGCAGAGAAAGGGGGTGGGACACCATCAGCCCTGTCCTCATCTTCACCAAGAGGTTGGATATGAATCTCACGGCTCACTCCATTTTCCCAATTATTTACCATTGACTGAAAGAAGTTACTTCTGGGTTGTGATAGTACTGGGTTGATTTAGCTCACGAGCTTATTTATACTCTGAGAAAAAAATGAATCTTGTCTGTCTTTACGTGTGTAGTGCACACATTCATAGGGCATAAAGCTTTCCCTCGGGGCTGGCACGCCACAGCACATTTTACCCAGCTGATTGACAACATGGTCTGGTCTCTAAGAGATTGCTGCCACAAATGAAAGCATAAGGAAGATGGGAGAGGTCTGTACTGTGCATGGTCCATCAACATTAATGAGAGTCATAAATGTTCTCTGTGTGTGAAGTACAAAATGGACCTACACAGTTGTTTTTATTGGTATTTATGGGACCATCAGTGTCTGTGGCACCTGTAAACAATAACAGATAAGGTTCCTGCCCCGAGAAGCTTACAGTCTAACTCCAAGAGATGATAGCTATCAGAATGTGTTTTAGTGAGCTGGGCTTCTACGTGTCCTGTCACCCCGAGGAGAGTGGACTCCTGTCCCGTCATGGACGAGCTGGCTTCATTGTTTTAAGTCAAGCAATAGTTCAGAACAATCCCAGCCCACATACTACTCCACTCTCGCCAACGGGGGTGATTATGTAGGCACTGGTCACTCACGTTAAAGGAGAAGATAAAGAACTAAGATAGAATTTTGGAAAATGGAAGCAAGCAAATAAAAAAGCACCCAGGGAACTTCCAATTGCCATGCAGACTGTAGAAAAGCGTCCAGCCTGGAATTAATCATTTCAGTCATTTATAAGTAGGTTTGTGTCTCCCTTTCCATAGGCGTCTTGCCCTGCCATAAATGACATTCTGTTTTATGAAAGCGTAATGTGAAAATCTACTGATAAGCCAAATAATAAAAACTTTATAGCATGTCAGGGCTTTTTTATTGTTATTATTTAACCTCAATCAAGTCATAATACCGAACACATGTATCCTTGGCCTAAATCACCTTGTCAAGTTTAACTGTATATTCAAGTTCATTTACATGACATATGATCTAATACTGCAGGACAACAATACCATTGTGGTGTTAATTGAAAACTCCAATCTGAGAGCCAGAAGAAACCACTGGTCTGATTGCTGAGGGTCCCAGGGAAGGGGATCTATTCCCACACCTGCAGTTGGTCCATAACACTAACATTGTTACCAACATCTGGGTCTAATCAGTCTCGAGGCCTTGATATGCTGCTCCTGGGGCACATAAATTTAGCATTACATTCATTTTAAAAGCCCCCTCTTTCAGTTTTTTGAGGACAAGATAGATTCATGGCTCCACAGAGTCTAACAAAGTAGAAACCACAAACAGAGTAAGTTATTGCCACAGGCCTCATGGACTTGACTTACCAACTCTTTGCCACTTAAATAATGGAATTTTATGTTCAGCCCTGGCTATCAAAAATGTGTTTCCACCGAAAGTGAAGTTTGACTGAAAAGCTATATTTAAAATAAGAGCAAATCCTTAGAAAGTAAGCCAATTTGTATAAATCAGACTTTAGGTAAGGATATGAGATAATATCTAACAGAGAAATATAAGCCTACGGGTCCTAACTTGCCTCGTTTGCAGAGTCACTGGAAGGCCTTTTAGAATTGACCCTTCATGGTGTGCTTTAAGGAGGTTTGCATCCGAAGGGACTTTTTAGAGGAAAATCTAAAGATCTTTCAGTGGGACTTTGGATAGATGGCTACTGAGGATAAAGGGTCTGTTTGACCTGATAATTATTTTCTGCAATTGCTCTGCAAAGTGTAGCCCTTACAAATGAAAAGTTCTGCTGCCACTCAACATGAGTGAAAACTAAAAACCCTCTTGTGTTTTGTGCTGATTCCCTGGGTAATAGTAACTAAAGACTTCTGAAATAGAAAAAAAAAAAAAGGCCTGCGCCATTTTTTCAGGGCTGTTTATTAAAGGTATAAATACAAAACAAAAGCAAAGCCGTGAGTCGTTTTGCAGACTACTCACTTTGTAGGCCAATTTGTTGCAGAGCAGAGTTTTTCGTTTGCTTTGTTTTTGGTTGTTTTTCTCTTTTTCTGTCTTTCCTTCTTTTATGTAACCAAAAAAAGAATTGCCTGCTTCATTCAAGGGGCTGAGGAGTTGATCAAACAATTCTACGGACTGATGAAGTTTGGTGCTTGTTGGCTGCATAGTTTTATTGATTTATTGGCTTAAATATGGTACCTTGCTTTCCAGAATTTCATCTGAACTGGACACATTTTTTTTTGGAATAAACGCTCCTAAATGGTCTGTCATTGGAAATTAGTAAATGAGTGAGATTAGTAATGACCAAATAAACATAGGAAGGAAGGTGCTGTTCCTTGGACTTTTACTCAATAATAAGCTAGACATTTTTTTCTCCTAATGTTGCAGACAGCATTTGGTGATGTAGTGCCTCATCTCAGCCAAATATTTCATCATGGGCTCATTTTTTTTTCTTTCTAGCCATATTTTGTATATGAGTTGGCATAATGATGGTTTCATGAGTCAAAAATATGAAAAGCAAATTGGCATATTTATGTATAAAAGTAGATTGCTTCACTTGGAAATAAGCATCTTACGTTAAGAAGAGATTTCCAGAGTTCTGGGTTGAGCAAGGATGAGAAAAATCAATGGTCCCCAAGAAGTGCTGTGCAGTTTAGGACGCGATGTTCATAAAAATGACCCCAATTCAGGGGCACATGGGTAGTTCAGTTGGTTTAGCCTCTGACTCTTGATCTTGACTCAGGTCATGATCTCAGCATTGTGAGATCAAGCCTTACATTGGGCTCTGCATTGGGTGTGGAGCCTGCTTATGATTCTCTCTCCCTCTCCCTCTGCACTCGACACCCCCCACCAACCCTGCTGCTGGACACCCTCTTTCTCTAAAAAAAAAAAGGTAAAGAAAAAAGACCCTGATTCATGAAGAAAGTCTCAAGTAATGTTCAAACTAGTATATTTAAGAAAAACAGGATATGCTTCTACATTTTAAAAAAGCTTCTTTAAAAAAAAATCCATTCAGAGAATGTTTTAATTACCTGAAAAGTCCAGGGATAAAAAGAATACTTCAACAAAACTATTTATGAAAAACCAGTATAAACACTTGGATCTGTAATCAGAGTATCAGAAATAACGACTGCCATAAAAAGATCATCTATTACATGCCAGGCACGGTACCAGGTATTTTGTGGTAGTACTCATGGATACGGCCATCATCCTCTTCTAACTGAGCTAGTTAGCTAGTTTGGTTCTCACAGAAAATTGTTTTGTGGAAATATTTGTACTTTCCGTTTCTGATTTGATTTCTAGAAACTGGAGGTGTTCTCAATTTCAATGTGTTGTGATTAATATATTGTACTCAGATTCTACCTTTTTTGATTTCTATTTTGAAGACAAACCTAGGTCAGTGCAGCTGTATCTGTTTAAAGTGTGATGCACATTTATAAAGGTACAGCAGTTATTTCATTTGTTTAATGAAAAGTGATAGGCACAGTATGATGTTGGAGAAGTTCCCACAAGACAGACTGAAAAATGTTGACCGTTTCCCATTTCCCATATAATGCATGTGGTAAAACCCCATACTATCTCTGTTTAAAAGCTCTTTAATATTCAGTTTAAATATGTTTTTAAATGCCTTGTTCCAGTAAGCTTAATTGTGTTAACTCCAAACACTTGCAGGAAGTGATGTAAACTAGAAATGCAACCTATGATCAGTATCAAACTTTAGTTCGAGAAATTATGCAATATCTAGAGTTGTTCACAGATCTGGGTTGGTACCCATTTTGCAGTGCTCCATAGTAGGGGGACAATAGTGGTATACAAAGGGAAATTTGAGACAGTTACTAAATCCCTTAATAACTCTGCAGTCTGCATTTCCCCAAGCAAAAACAATGAACAAAGGAGGATTTTTCCTTGATCAGCCAGAACCTGAATAATGGCAGACTTCTCATTTTCTTCACAAATATTATTAGTAGGTAACACCGATTGAGTATTACAGATCAAGTGCCTATCAGGTGGCTTACATACATTATCATCTATTATGTTAACCCTCTCCCTTCCCAAACCTCTCCCCAGGCAAATCTCCACTGATAAAAGACTAGAGGACAATGTTAATAGGACCTGCTTTGCTGTACTTCCAAATTACCCTTCCATTATATCCTCTGTGGGGCAAACTCACATTCTTCAATTCTCTCTGCCAGTAACAGCAAAAGTCATTCTCAAGTACCTCAGTTTTTCGTGCAAATTACACCTCTAACATTGGACCTGCAGGTCAGCCCAGGATTTGTGAGGGTATTCAAGGTTAGGCAGTCATATGGGGGCCACTGCTATGCCTGATTTTGCATTGTTCCAGGAGGGAGTGGTAAGCTTTGCATCCTCGGACAAGACAGAATTTGTGGACCAGTGCCTTGACTCACAAAACACCTTGCTTCCAAATGCTTCCAAGTAAGGGGTGACCTGTTGTTAAGGAATTTATAGAAGCAAGAAGTTGGAATAATTGGCGTTAAAATAAAACTGATGTATTTTACATTATGGCTCAGCCAAAAACACATTTTTAGTGCCATTTTTGGACCAACCCAATAGAAACTGAAGTCACTCTGGTTTTTGTTCAGGATTTTTTTTTCAAGTTCTCTGTAGCTTGAATATTTTGTGCAGACTATTCGCTTGGCTAGGACTGCCCACTCTCACCCCCCATTTTCATATCGCCACACTCCCATTTCATCCATTTGGTCTCAATCTAAATATCACTCCATCAGACAGGTGACAAGGAACCTTGATGAAGAAAAGTTCATTTTATCTCCATCATTCTCTCTCTTAGCACCCTGCTAATTTCCTTCATATCTGTTGTCAGCCATTTGTGTCTTTACCTTGTTTTGCTTACTTGCTCAATGTCTGTCCCTATCCCAAGTTCCGTGAAGGCAGGGCCATATCTCTATTAATCGAAGCCTCTTCTAGTACCAAGGAGCCTTGGTGAGAATTAGAAAAGTTGCCCCCTTCCCCTGCCACCTGTGTTCCTTTGACTGGGCATATTTTACAGGGCGCAATCTAGTTCTCCAGGTCTTAGACCAGAGGTTGACATCTAGGGACTCAAAAACTTCTTTACTGAACGAACTTACAAAATGTAATTTTTTTCTCTCCTGAAATATTTACCTTTTCATCAGTCTGGATTTTGTAGTTCCTTCATCTCAGGGCATTGGTGGTCTTTTCTTTTTAAGGAACTTTTAGAAATGATACCTGGAAATTTCTTGAGTATTATCTACCTGTGTTGTTCTTTTGTTGTATGTTTAACAGATTTTAGTCTTTCCCCCCAAATTATGGGATTATCTGTGTGCCTCAAAACAATTAGAATTTGAAGTGATCTTGGGGGGAAATGAGAACTTAACCATATTAGTACTGAAAGAGTTGGAAAAAATACTAAAAAAATTCAAAGACCAGAGAAACACATGAATCTTCATGGAGATTTCTGGCCAGCCATTAGCTTAAAAGAGAATAGACACTGTGTAAGGAGAAGTGGGATAAGACCAGGTTTGTAATGACCAAGGCCCAATAAATGCCAATGGCACAATCATTTGATAAAACACATCTATAAACATTGATCTGTTTTTAAGATAGGAATAAATGTAAGTAAAAGAGATACTGTAGAAGGAAGTAAGTATCATTGACCTAGTGAAGGTTTTAGATGAATAGAAATCTGGTTTAGGAGAATTATACAGTACAGGGTCACAAAGAATTGAAGAATATGAAAATGTATCCAAAAGATAATCAAATGAAAGCACAATGAACACAGTGCCAGAGAATTGTTTGGATTAGATTCTTTTCTTCAGTGGAATTCTTTCTTTTAAGTATTAACCTATTTAACCTTTGGGAGTGAAATATTTGTCTTGTGATGGGAAAGCTGCATTTCATTGTAAAACTACAACTCGTCCTCGGCTGCTTTGTTCTTCACCAAAGCATTCTCTTTCTCAGTTTCCTGTGTTCAATATTTAACATAGAAAAAGAAACAGTATCAAAAAAGTCTGGAATAGAGGCATATTTATGTACAGTTTCCAATCATAGTTTTTGGCTCTGGAACAAAATTATATGAATTATCTCAATTGTCTCAGTGCCCAAATTTTGTTTGTTTTGACTCCTTTGGTCTAAGCTTGTCAGTTAGACCCCTTTCTCTCTCAACCTGAGTTGTTCCAGTTCACACATCTCATCTCACAAATGTTGAAAGAAACTTTCAATGTTAATTGTAAAATAATAGCCACCATTGGTGATCTAATAATCAATCGTTTTTGTTCCAATGAAACAATGTGCTTATCAATAACTTAGATAATGGACAATATACTTTACTAACTTCTGTATTTATTCTGAAGTCAGGTCACTGGGTAGATTTCATTATTTCTCTTGATTAAAATGGTATGCTTGTGAAAATTATAATTAATGCAGTAATTAAATAAAAATTATCTTTATTTTGCTGATGGTGATATTTTCTGCATGTGCCTCAGTTTCCTTGTCTGTACAGTGGAGAGCACATATTTGATTTGCTACCTTGTTACCATAATTGTAAAGGTAATGCTCATGGCTGTAACTAAACCCCAAATTCTTGATGTTTTAACAGCATGCAATTTATTACTTGTCCAGAGTGAGTGTTCCTGGTTGGGTAGATCTTTAAGAGTGGTTCAAGGACCCAGGTTGCTTCCATATTGTGGATTCACCATATTCATGTGTGGTTTCCAGTTTTCAGAGGAGGGGGAAAGAGATTGAAGGAGATATAACTGGCACATAATAACTTCAGTCTATAAATGACACCCATCACTCCCACTCTCACCTCACTGGTGTGGGCTCGTCACACACCCTCCTCCGAGACAGAAGGAGGCAGGGAAATGTCCTTTTGGCTGGACAGCTGCTTTCCAGCAGTGACTGTCCACCAAGGAAGGGAAGAAGGGTTCTCTGGGGGGTCAGCTAGCCTCTTTGCCAAAGCCTAGTTTGTAGGGTCGTAGTGAGGATTAAATAAGGGAATCCATGGAAAGAGTTTACAACAGTAGTTATCATACAGAAGCTAAAGATGGCGCAGCGCTTCTCCTCCCTCCCTTCTCCCTCTTCCCTTTTCTTCTTCTTCTTCTTCTTTGTTTTCCTCCTCCTCCTTTTCATTCCCCTGTGTTCAAATAATTATCTCTGTATTACTGTTGAAACTCAGCAACTTTTCTTTGTAATCATTATTTATCTTTTTCTTAGGATATGTTTTTGACTTGAAAAAATGTTGGCATTCTGTGTTTCTTTTATTTCTCTTTGCTTTATCTTTTTCATATATTTGGACCCCTAATGTATACTTATGGTCAAACGTCATGAGGGTCTATCTTTCAGTATCCTTCTGGGAAAATGTTTTGTTATATAATACTTTGTCCTTTCTCTTTTCATGGAGAAAACAATTCGAAATTTCAGCTGGAGAGAACATGTAAAGTTGTCTGACTCTCTCACAAGTCTCATCCTATAAACTATTAAACTACATAAAAGGAGTACACTTTCCTTTTTTGGAGGTTTGTTTATTATTCCTCTGATTAAGCTCACATATGCCAGGATAGTGTTCTTATATCTGTACATAAATATAGTGATCTATGTCCCAGAATTCAGTCTTGGTTTTAATACTTAAGAAAAGAGAGTTGCTGCCTGGTCCAACTGCTCCAATCTTCCCTTCTTCCCACGAATTTCTAGATTCAGGAAATATATATATATATATTTATATATATTATAGTTGTATGTAGTTTATGCTTATAAAATGTATATGCATTTATCTCTCATTTTTGAATTTTGCATTATTATATTATATTATTATATTATATTATATTATATTATATTATATTATATTATATTATATTATTATGTCAGCAAGATACCTCTGTATGCCATCTGTAATTTCAGTTACCAGTTTACATTGCTGAAGCATCAATTAAGAAATATGCAGTTAATAGAATTGTAAAAACAAAAAGTTAATCACAGGTTATTTTATTTTATTTATTTATTTTTAAAAAGATTTTATTGATTTATTTGACAGAGAGAGACACAGTGAGAGAGGGAAGACAAGCAGGGGAAGAGAGAGAGGGAGAAGCAGGCTTCCCGCCGAGCAAAGAGCCTGACATGGGGCTTGATCCCAGGACCCTGGGATCATGACCTGAGCTGAAGGCAGACGCTTAAGGAATGAGCCACCCAGGTGCCCCAATCACAGGTATTTTAAAGGATTATGCTTTGGCATCTTCTACTTCTAGTCTCAACAGAGTAGCTGGTACTGAACTTGCCCCTCCCCCCCAATAAAAACTTATAAAAATAGGCAAAATTAATGTGGCAAATATTTTTAGAACTTGAAGAACAAGTAGTTCAAGATTGTGGTTCTTAAGATAAGGAAAACATGCCAGGTAAGCTCATTCATACTCCTACTTTTTTTTATAGGCACTTTCCTATAACCATGGAACTCAAGTAGAATGAAACTTAAGTAGAATAACTGTCTCACTTTGCTGAAAAGCAGATTGGAGTTCTAGGCTGGGATGCTTCCTGGAATTTGTTGGGGAGAGTACCTGAGAAGAAAAACTTCACAGGGGGGAATGCTAAAAGTCTGTGTGGGGTTCTTTTTCATGTCCTTGAAAAATCATTGAGGTGCATAGGCTCAAGGCAAGGTAACAAGAGGCTTAGCAGAGATTTCCTGATGCAGTGATAGGAGACAGAGTTTCAGTCCTATCAGAGTAGAGAGACCTCACGAAAAGACTTAAGTATTTAGTTGAGACTCCATACTGTGGAGTAAGGAGCATGCACCCGGACTAAGTTTAAAATTGAAATAGAACCAACCACTTTAAGAAAAATAAAACCAAGCCTAACAAGCTCAAATATACCTACCAATAATTTAATTACTTGCTAGCAGAAATTCAGCATCTCTTAAAGAAAGTTCATGCAATCTAGACTCCCTGCTGCACATCCACAATGTGGATCCACCAAAATCCACAATGATGAAACAATTACTAGACAGGCAAAGAAACATGAAATAGTGGTTTGTAGTCAAAAGAAAAATCAGTCATTATGAATAAACTCCAAGGTGACCTACATGTTTGAATTAGCAGACAAGGACTTTAAAATAGCTATTATAAATATGCTTAAAGACTAAAGGGAATGTATACTTACAATGAATGAACAGCAGATAAATCTCAGCAGAAAATTGGAAGCTATGAAAAGTAGCCAAAAGAAAATTCTATAATTGAAAATAAGATATTTGAAATTAAAAAAATATTGCTGGATGATCCTAATAGCACATGCAAAATGGCAGAAAGTGAGCTAATCTCAAAGTAGAGTGCTGTAAATAATCCAATATGAAGAACAGGGAAAAATACTAAAAAAATGAATAGAACCTTAATGACCTGGCAGAACTTTCATAATGATTAAAGGATCAATTTCAATTCATCATTCAACATAAATGTGTATGTTCCTAGTAACAATGTGAAACACAAACTTAAAGAACTAAAGAGAAATAGACAAATTCACAAATATAAGTTGAAAATTTAAACATCCTATTCTCAATAATTGATAGTACAAGTAGACAGAATATAGTAAGGATAAAGAAAATCTTAACAACTATTATTTTCTATCTATTTCTAACCTAACTGACATTTGTATAATACCAAACCCAACAACAGTAGAATCACATTCCTTTCTAGTGCAAAAACAAAACAAAAAGCCAAGTTAGAAAACCTATCCCACTGCCCTTCAAAAACAAAAGAACACCCACCCGCAAACCATTCAACAGGATAGTTAATATCCTGGGCCACAGAACAAAAAATGGAGTTAAATTAGACATCGATAATATTGAGGCATTAAGAAAAGTCCCCAAATACTCGGAAATTGAAGAACACACTACTAAATAGCATTTAGGTTGAAGATGAAATCCTAAGGGATCTGAGGATCTTTGTGGCCATAGGATCTGCAGTGAGGCAGGCACTGTCTGTGGCAGTGCACAAGCACATGTGCGGTCCTGTAACTCAGGTGGGGCCAAGCTGAGGGACGTGCACAGAGACACACGTGCCTGCAACAGCTGGCAGGATCAAGCCCAAGTCTCGGCTTTCACCAGGTGCAGCCATTTCTCACATTCCTCAGCACACTTGAGAGGGCAACCAAATGAGAGGGAAGAAAATACCAGCCGGGGGACCCCAACTTTGAGTCTCCTGGCAGGCTCTCAGAACAATCAGCTTGCATAGCACAGCAGCAATCAATAGGATGTTTTGGAAAGATTTTAGGAACTGAAACGGATTCGTGGTTACCCCTTTATTAACCTCATGCATTACTTTCAGATGTGCTGCCTCCAACAGGAGCAGTTGGGATCTACCAGCAACCTTGAGGGCGCCACCCAAGGGTGTGCACATGTAAGGGCCGAGGGATACCCAAGAGCCACTGACCGAACCACCCGCTCCACCAATTTGTACCTTAGTGTGTGTACAGATGCCTTTTAAGTACAGACATAGACAAAAAGAATTCGTATTGAAGGAGAAACGCACTGTCTTCAACGTAAGACTGCAGAACTTTCGCATACATAAAAGTAGCCTAACACTTAGTCTTTAGCATCAAATATTTTCTCCCTTAACCATTTTTCATGCCGCGTAGCCCCTCTGCCCTCTGGAGACAGTGGGAAGAGCACGCCCAGGCTCCCTTGGAACCCCCGCTCAGCCAGAAGCCCATGTCGACTGGCCACAGTGGATTCATTCCCCCTGGCTCCACAGAGCACAGTGGGGACGTGTGCACTCTGGACCTGAGAGCAGTGACCCAACTCCATGGCTGCCACCGCACATTCCAGAGCAAGCCTGACCAGACGGTGGTGACAGCCCTGTGCAGGACTGGAGTCCTAGCTCTGCTGCAGGTGCCCCCAGACCCGGCAGTCCCCATGGGTCTTGTTTTCCTCAAAGCTCTTCCTTGATGTTTCGTCTTTGTTCATCTAGCATCCTCAAACTGAAAGTCCAGGACCTTCCACACTAATTATAAAGTCCGGCCGAACATTTGGTAATGAACAAAGTTGTCTTTCTCCATGGCGCAACTGTGCAGGAGAGCTCTCCAAGAGAAAGCGAACTCTTGACAGCACCCAACCTCAGATCCAGTTTTAGCTCCATGTAAGGTACCAACTTGTCTTCCTTCGGTTATACCTAAACTGTGGCCTTCTTCATAGCCTTCCTGACATCCTTCCCTATGAAACCTCTCCTCTGCCATCACCGAGGTGTGGAATGTGTGCAACTCCCCACCAGGGCGGCTCCTGGCCGGCCCTGCCCTCCTAGCTCAGCCATCGTGTGCCTCCGCTGCCACCAGTGAGATTCTAGCCCCAGCTCACACCCTCCTCGAGGCCAGGTTCTGCGGGTAGTGGCGCAGAGACAGAAAATAAGAGTTTTAAAAGCAGTGACTTAGGTTTCTACCCTAGGAAGTACAAACAAACAAAACACAACTGAGCAAAATAAAATAACAAGAAATTAATGGAAGAGCCAAATTTGGTTTCTGAAAAAGATTGATAAACAACTAGAAAGATGATCCAGAAAAAGAGAAAAAAAATTTCCAACGATTACCAAGATCCGTAATGGAAAAGGGGATTCATTATAGATTTTAAAGGTGTTACAAGAAAATATAGGAATATTATAGACAGTTTATACCAACCAACCAGACTATGTAGGTGAAATGGACAAATAGATTCACAGATGAGGGGCCGCCTGGGTGGCTCAGTGCGTTGAAGCCTCTGCCTTCAGCTCAGGTCATGATCTCAGGGTCCTGGGATCGAGCCCCACATCGGGCTCCCGGCTCAGGGGGAGCCTGCTTCCTCCTCTCTCTGCCTGCCTCTCTGCCTACTTGTAATCTCTCTCTCTCTCTGTGTCAAATAAATAAATAAAATCATAAAATCTTTAAAAAAAAAAGATTCACAGATGAGTTCTATCAAGCATTTAAGGAAAAAATAATGCCAGCGTTTTTGTTTGGTGAACTCAGCGTAATCTTTATAACAGAATCTGATATCAACAGAAAGAACAATTACAGACCAATAGTATTCATGAACATAACTGCAAAATTCCTTGTCAAAATACAGGAAATAGAATCAAACAAAGCATAAAGACTACATTACATCAAGACCAAGTGAGGTTTATTTCAGCAACGCAAAGTTTAACATTGGAAAAGCAAGAAATGTGGTTCACCATATTAACTGAATAAACAACAAATTGTATAGTCACTTTAGTTTTTATTGTAAAAAAAATATTTGACAGTATTTAATATCTGCTTGTAATAAAATACCCAGCAAAAGAGAAATAGAACTTCCTCAACATATAAAAGAGCATCTATGTAAAAGCTATAGCTAACATATTTAATCATGAAAGAGTGGATGCTTTTCCCCTAAGGTAAGTGACAATGCAATGATTTCTGCTTCGATCATTTCTATTCAGCAGTGGAAGTCAAAGCTGGTCCTACAGGGGAAGAGAAAGAAATAATATCATAAATATTGGGAAAAAAGAAGTAAAATTATCCTTTTTATAGAAGACATAATTATCTATATAGAAAATTCTAAAGAATTTACAAAGCATTTACTACAAATATCAAGTAAATTTCCCGACTGTAAAACATAAGGTCAGTGTTAAAAATTCAATTATATTTCCTAAATGCAAATAGCAAACAATAAGAATATGAGCTTAAATTCTTTTCTATTTACCATATTTGATGAAAACATTAATATTTAGGAATAAGTTTTAAAAAGTACACGATTTCTATAGTAAAATTTACTAAAATTCCTAATATAAAGAAAACCTAAATAAATGGAGAGTTATTCCATGTTAATTAATTGGAATACTTAATACCGTTATCTGTTCTCCCCAAATTAATCTATAAAATCAACACAATAAGAGCAAACTTTTTAATAAAAATTGATATTATTCTAAAATTCACATAGAAATTTAAATGTGACAGAAAAGTCAAAACAGTCTTGTAAAAAAATAATAAATTTGGAATACTTGTATTACCTCACTTAAAGAATTAGTATAAAGCTACATTAATCAAATAGTGTGGCACTTGCACAAAGATATTAAAATAGATTCATAGAGTAGAATAAAGAATCCAGAAAGAGATCCAATTCATTTTTTTAAAAGATTTTATTTATTTATGGGCGCCTGGGTGGGTCAGTGGGTTAAAGCCTCTGCCTTCAGCTCAGGTCATGATCTCAGGGTCCTGGGATCGAGCTCTGCATCAGGCTCTCTGGTTAGCGGGGAGCCTGCTTCCTCCTCTCTCTCTCTGCTTCTCAGCCTACTTGTGATCTCTCTCTCTCTCTGTCAAATAAATGAATATAATCTTTAAAAAATATTTTGTTTATTTATTTGAAAGAGAGTGAGTGAGAGTACAAGCTGGGGGAGGTGCAGAAGGAAAGGGAGGGGCAGAGGAAGAGGGAGAAGCAGACTCCCTGCTGAGCAGGGAGCTGGATGTGCAACTCACTCCTAGGACCCTGGGATCATGACCTCAGCTGAAGGCAGATACTTAACCAACTTAGCCACCCAGGTGCCTTTTGGGCACTGCCATTTTTAAAAATACTTTATTTTTTGGAGTAATTTTAGGTTTCCAGCAAAATCTAGGGGAAGGTACAGAGATTTCCCATATATTCCCTGCCCCCACACATGCATAGCCTCCCCTGTTACCAACATTGCCTACCAGAATGGTATATTTGTTACAATGGATGAGCCTATGTTGACACATCATAATCACCCAACGTCCATAGTTTGCATTATGATCATGTTTGGTATTATAATTTTTATGGGTTTGGACAAATGTGTAATGATGTATCTACTATTATGGTATCATACAATTTCCACTGCCCTAAAAATCCTCTGTACTCCACCTATTTATCTCTCCTCCATTACTTGAGACCCAGTAATGACCAAAGTTTTCTTAGACAAAACATAAAGCTATCACTATAAAGAAAAAAACTGAAAATTAGACTTAAAGTCTGCTCACCAAAAGTCTCCATTAGGAAGCAAGATTAAGCAAGCCACAAAATATTCATAAAACATGCATCTGCCAAAGACCGTATCCAGAACATATAGAGAACTCCTGTAATTCACTAATAAAAAGAAGATAAACTACCCTATTTAATATTAGGGGAAAACTTGTTCAGATACTTCACAAAAAAATACAGCAAAATAGCCAATAAACAAGTGAGAAAGTATTTAGCCTCTTTAATCATCAAGGAAATGGAAACTAAAAACTCAATGAGATACCATTATTAACCCCTAAAATGGTTAAAATTTAAACTACTGTCATCACCAAACGTTGGCTAGAATATGTGGCAACTAGAATTCTCATACAATGCTGGTAGGCATGAAAAATAGTACCACTTTGGAAGAAATTTTGTCAATTTCTTATAAAGTTAAACATACACCTACCATATAACCTAGCATTCCACTTCTGGACATTAAGCCAAAAGGAATGGAAAGCATATATTCACAGAAATACTTGTTCAGAATGACTCACAATGACTTTATTCCTAATATCTCCAAATCAGAAATAAAGCGAAAGGAGAATGGATAAAAATATTGTGGTATATTCATGTAATGGAATAACATTCACCTATAAAAAAGGAATAAATGACGGATAAATATACCAATATGATACATCTCAAAGACATTAGGCTGAGAGAAAGGAGCCAGACATAGGAGAATATATACTGTGACTACATTCATACAAGATTCTAGGAAAGGCAAAAGCAATCTATGATTAAAACAAACAAACAAGCAAACAAAAAAAAAAAAAAGAAAGAAAGAAAGAAAAAGAAAAAAATTGTGGTTCCTGGGGTGGATGAGATTGGGTAGGGGCATGAAGGAATTTTCTAGGTGATGAAAACATTCTTTATCTTGACAGTAGTATGGATTATACACCTGCATTTATTTGTCAGTCTCATCTTATTGAACACTTAAAATTTATGCATTTTTCTGAAGGCAAATTTTACTAAAAAATGAACTGTAGAAAATAACTCTTCCTGATATACACTTGTTATTATTAGCTTCCTTTATCAGGATAGAAAAGGTATGCCTTAGAGCACACATTTTATAAATGGAGAAACTATCTTTTTAGATAGATTATGGATGGGTGGATGCATGGATGGATGGGTGCATGGAAGGATGGAAGATAGAGAGGCAGTAGACAGGTCACTGACCCAATCACAATGGAGCATAAGCTTTGCATAACTTTTCTATTACGGATAGCACCTGTATCTGTATTCGTTTATATTCTCTTGACCCTCCCACCTTTCCTTATCCAGCAACTAACAAAGACACACATTTATAAGATGGTTCAACAAATTTAAGGGTATTTGTGTGTGTGTGTGTGTGAGAGAGAGAGAGAGAGAGACAGTGAATTGGGAATCAGTACAGCCCAGTGGAAAGATCTGTGTTTGAAATCAGATAGACCTGATTTCCAATCCTGATTCTGCAATTTATTAGTGAACTTGTGCAACAACTCTAACTTCTCTGAGAATCTGTTTCTTTCGCCATAAACTGGGGCGATTTATGCTCTAAAGGGTTTATTCATTATTCCAAAAGGAACATTGACTTCTTGTTATTTGCCAGAAACAGGCTGTACATTTTGAAAAGGACACTTATATCCAGAACATACAAAGAACTCAATAATAAAAAGACAAACTACTTTTAAAAAAGGCAAAGACTTGGACAGACACTAGGGTAGAGAGTGGACAAGAAGAGCCCCAGGGTAAGTGCAAGAAAAGTAGTTAGCTCTTTCAGTAGTTGCGTTGTAGCTTATTTCAGTTTGAAATAGAATGGCAGCGAAGCCAGAGAGATGTAGATTGACCCTAGATGTACTTAGAAGTTAAAATTCCTACAGCTTTGGTAAGCATTGGAAATAAGGGTTGTAAGAGGAGGCAACAAGTATGTTTCTTGGTCGCCAACTGGATGGACGATGGTGCTTTTCACTGAAGGAGAAAGCATAGGTAGGGGATCATATTTGGCAGTTTTTGAGATAAATGCAGAGAGAGCATGTCATGATGACTGGCTCAGAGTAGGCACTCAATAAATGGAAGCTACTGAGAAATGGAACAAAACGAATTAATTCATATGGGATCAGACCTGTAAACTTGATTTCAATCACAATTCTAAAATAAGTTAAAAAAAAGAAGCAAGTATTGATGAAACCCACAAATATATACCCAAAGGTATGTACACAGATTTTGTTCAGATACTGCTGCTCTAGGTCTAGGAGTTAATTACCCTAATTATAATACATGTTTCGAGAATACTATGAGACCTGAATTTCTCTGTCTTCTCATCTTCTCACACATGTAGGTTTCAAAATCTCAAAGAAATCTATAGTTATTTAGCCGAAAAAAGAAAAATCTTTACTAAAAAAGTCACTTGCTCATAAAGAAAGAAGCCAATCTTACACTGAAGAAAAGAGATGTAAAACAACATATATAGTATTTGATATTTCTGTGCAAGAAATTGCTCTTAAAACATTATAACAGGATGCGTGGTAATACTACCTAAGTTAGAAATGAATTTTGATGCTGTTGGGTAATCAGGTTACATATGAAAGAAACTTGTAGGCCTTAATAACAAAAACAGGCTTTGGAAAAAATGACCAAAGCACACTTATTTTTATTTTATGCTTTGAAACCTGCATTGAGATATTTCATTACTCTTAAACCATGGTGAAATCATGGAGACATCATAGCAAGAGCTAAAACCCTGGGGAGGCTATTAACAATTTTGCCTTTACACTTCCTACATGATTGTGGAAATGTGGGTTCTACTTCCCCTTGAGACTCTTCTTGCCGGATTTGGTACAACTGCTGCTATATCAACAGAAAGGACTATGCATTACAGTGAGGCCTTTTGCAGATTTGCCTTAGAAAGTTAAGTTCTATGTTAGATATGCTAAAGGCACCTTGAGTTAGAGGGAAATTAGCTTCCTGTAAGGGAAGGGGGCAGTACCCAACAAATGCATAAATAACGGACCTATAATATGGATGACAATTTTCATTCGTTATTTCTTTCATTATTATACACCATTCATTCATTCATTCATTTCATTTCATTTTATTCCACAATAGAGGTAGAAAAAGATAGAGTGGAGATAAAGTGGAGTGGTCAGATTTGGTCAGGGAAAAACAAATATTATACTGTAAGTGAAGCTTTAGTAGGCAGATATGGTGAGAAAAGACATTTTATTACAAGGAATAGCATGAACACGAACACAAAGATTGTGTACATAAGAACTTGATGAAAGTGGGGCAAAGAGAATGAGAAGAGAAAAGCAGTTGCTGAGATACGAGGAAGGTAGAACCTAAAGGCCTCGGCAGTTGGTACGTGGGTAGAGGGAAATGAAGGTTAATAGCGATGATGTCACCCTGTAACTACTGAAGCCATAAAAACAAGCGAGTATAGTGATGATGAGTCTGTGAAGCTGAAGTTCAGGAAATTGCTTATGTTGGAGCTGCATGATTCAGTTTGTTATTATGGCATGAGAATTCGTTTCAGATTATGTTTAGGAGATTGTTGCCTAACATTGGATTTAGGGTTGACTCTTTGTAAGTTTTGAATTACATAGAAGGTGCTTGATGTAGAGACAAAAATATTAGAATGCTGCTTTCAAGTCAGCTACAAAGAAATTTTAGAAATTTTTTTGAGTCATGAAAACATAAACAGAACATCAGAACAACTTGCTAGCTTAATGAAATGGACCCAGGTTGGGGATAGTCCAGATTCCAGGACAAATTGTAATATGTATCTGGAGTCTGAGACTCAGCTTCTTCTTGCATATCCTTTGGCTTAAGTCAGTTCTGTCCATAGGGTAAAGCAAAGGCAGAACATTTTATTTTTATAAGCTTTTAAACTTTGAGTAGGAGATTGAACATAACATAGGTTGTATCCTTACCAGAATCCGTTAAATCAGGGTGAGAAAGATAATTCTACTGTTTTTCCAACAGCACAGCAATTGAGAATAGAAGGGAAGGTTTTAGCTTGAACATTCTCTTAAGTCCCCATGGGTTATTATGAACTGACTAGTAGGGATGTCGCCTATAACTGTGGCAGCTGGTGACTAATTTGTAGCCTGTAGCCACCTCATTCTAAGTGTGTTTACAACAAGTCTTTGGCTCAACTGCTTGAGTAAGAGTCATTCTCACTGGACTTATTATCACCAGGCCACTCCATATTCATGGCATGTGACCAAGTGATGCAGATGTTTGGAGACATTTTAGGCTGAAGATACGCTAAATTAGGAATTAAGATTCTAAGAGTATAATAAAGAAAGGCTGTCTGGATATAAGGGGGAGTTTAAGAGATCTTGTTGGTCAGTAAATATTTCCCACCTTAGGTGTGCCTTTACTGGAATTGGAAACTTTGAGTAGAGGCCACCTGACCAAGATTGTGTATAGAAGAGAAATTTTTCACGGTTGTGTTAGGAACCCCTGAAGGCCCTATGTGGACATTTTAAGGGGTCAAAAAACCATAACCTAGTTAGAGACAAAATTAGTAAGTTGTTCTTCTGGCTCTAGGGCTGTCCTACCTAAGAAGAATGACTTGGGGGAGCTAGTCCCTTTCTGTGGATTTCATTTTCTTAATGTATAAAATAAAGAAAATGGAACAATTCCCATTTAAAATCTTAGCTCTTAAATTTACATATTAGTAGTCCTATGATTTGCAAAAAGAGCACAATGCTCCACATCTACCTGTACCCATGCCATTTGCATTGTGACTTTGCAGCTCCTCCATCAAGGGGTTGAGTTTAATCTCCCATCCTTTGAATGTGGATCAACCCTGTGACTTACATTGGCCAATAAAATAGAGCAGAAGTAAAAATGTGCCAATGCTGAGTCTAGGCCTCAAAAGGCCTGTGTGTTTTTGTTTATTTTCTTGGAACTCTGCCACTGCTATATGAACAAACCTAGGCTAGCCTGATGGATGATAAGAGACATGTGTCCCAGTCACCCCTGTCACTCCAGCGGGCAGCCAGCAGAACACCAGCTGTACATGAGGCCATCATAGACCAGTCAGATCCCTACTAACCTGCCAGCTGATGACAGGTGCATGAACGAACCAAGCTGAGATCAGCTAAACCTGGCTCAGATCAGCAGAACCACCCCTCTGACCTATAGAACTGTGAGAAATAATACATGCATATTTTTTGAAAAGAGAGGTTGACAAACTATGGCTGTGGGGCACCTTCCAGTTTTTGTAAAGTTTTATTGGAACACAGCCATGCCCATTTGTTTATGTATTGTCTTTGGCTTCTTTTGCACTACAATGGCAGAAATAAGTAGTTGGGACAGAGACTATGTGGTCCATAAGGACTAAAATATTTACTATCTGGTCCTTTAAGAAAAAGTTGAATGACTCCCTGTTTTAAATCACTCTTTTTGGGTGATTTGCTACATGATAATATCTAACTGGTGTGCTCCCACATTAAGAAATTGATAAATCATTTTGGCTATTGATTCTTGCAAAAATAAACCTTTTAAAAACAATGTGTTAGACAGCAGTGGACTTATCTCTTATAGTTCTGTGGGTTGACTGGGTTCTGCTAGGCTGTTCTTCTGCTCCACATGATGTTGGATGTTGATGTTATTTAGGAGTAAGACTGGACTGGGATTTCTGAGCACATTCCAGTAGCTGGCAGCTGATGTTGGCTGCCATCTGGGAGATCACGGGGGCTGTTTACTGGGACACTATGCATATGGCTTGATGGCTGGGTTCTGAGAAAAAAAGGTCTCAAAAGTGAGAGCTTTGGGAAGCCCAAGCCAAGGCTACTTCTTATGACTTAGCATTGTAAGCTGACTTCTGCTGTGTTCTGTTGGTCAAAATGAGTCATGGGGCCATCCAGATTTAAGAGGAGGGACTACATTAAGGAATAAATACAGGAAGTTTAGGTTCATTGGTGCAGGGGAAAATATCATTGAATACTAGTTACTTCAACTACAATATATTGTCTTTTCTCTCTCCTTCAGTGTTTTCTTTTTGTCTTCATTCATGGTATAGAAATTGTTAAACTCAGCAGCATGCTCCATATACATGCACACATAGGTACAAATATGACGTGTATACATTGGATTATAGTCTTAGATTGGTTTGGTCGGATAGCAGAGTGATGTTTATACATGAATCTTTTGCCTTTGGAAAGGGTCACTTCACATCTGCTTCAATTAAAATGTGTGATGACTCTTTAACCTTAGAGTTTTAAAGCTTTTAATCATATTATGTAATTTTATCCATCTTTGGCGAGCTGATAATTTAGATTGGAAGGTGACCAACAATGAAACATATGAAATCATGTAGCAACTTTCCATAGTACTTCACTCTCCCTTTGGCAGCCAGTGCATCCCATACACCTGTGGGTTCAGCATAACCCACTCCACACAGAGTTTAAAAGACATCAGGGTTTAGGTTTGTAGGTGTTACAATGCTGCTCATTTTGAGCATTCTTCTCTCAGTGATCATCTGGAAATTCCAAAATTATGTACTTTGAGCTCTTGGTTCATTTTGTCTCCACTGATAGATCAACTTCCTTAAACCACAAAACCCGTCATCTGTTTTGTACTCCTGATTTTCAGAACATTGGCTTGCTCTCTAGCAGTTCTGAGATCTTTAAATTTCAATGTGGCTATCTCCAGACCATAACACCTTCTTTCTCTCTCTCAAATTCCATGGAAACCATGCCCATTCAGAACCCCCCCACATGCACACCCTACTCCCCCAGACCTGTATAGTAAACACAAAGCAGGAAGACACAAAAGTTTTTTCTCTTCATTTTATGCTAGAAGTTAAATTGACTGGGTTTAAAGTGAGGAATAAACTCCTTTCTTTTGCTCACTTCTTTCCTGTGAATCTGGAGGAAAAGTTATACTAACTCCTTCCCAAATACTCTTTCCGGTGTTTGTGACATTCACATGTTAAAATAAAAATCCTGAACTGAATTCTGATTTCTTTGTAAATATTCAAAATTCACTGCTTTCTTACATGATTATGTCAGATGTTTCCACCTACTCACCATTCTCTTTCACTGTAATCTCTCACAATCTACCCTTTTGTGTTGCTGGTTTCCCCTAGATTACTCTGATGCCCTGAAGCAAATCTAGCAACCCATGCTAGCCCTGGACCTATTCAAATGCTTTTACCCCTTTATTCCCAGCCCTTCAGCTATTTCTTATTCTCTGTGTTCAGTCCTATCCCTGCTCTCTCTTATCTATTACTCTCACTCCTGCTATTTCATACAGTAATCAACAGATAGTGGCAGGTAAGAGATCACATCTGTCCCACTGGGGGCATGTCTTCTAGGAGTATGGCAGGCTATGTGGAAGAGGAAACCCCTCACCTATGTTTTACTGCATAAACACAGAAGACAAAGACCAGAATCAGGATAAGAGAGATAAGAGTCTATGCCATGGAACAAAGCCAGGAGAGGAAATTTTAAGGCTAGTGTTTGATCCAGCTGGATTAGATAGAACAAAAGAAGGGGATTATAAAATAAGAAAGCATGACAACAGAGAGAGAAAAGGTGAACGAAATGTATCCTGTAGTAATTTTGTTAGTAGAGTATAGATCACAGTGCCAGCTTTTTCAAACGGTCATGTTGGATTCCTTTAAATTGCTGGAGCAAAACTTACTTACCATTGCCTCTGTATTCTTCCCATGTATTTTTTTTAAAGATTTTATTTATTTATTTGACACAGAGAGAGAAATTACAAGTAGGCAGAGAGGCAGGCAGAGAGACAGGGAGAGGAGGAAGCAGGCTCCCTGCCGAGCAGAGAGCCCGATGCCGGGCCTCGATCCCAGGACCCTGAGATCATGACCTGAGCCGAAAGCAGAGGCTTTAACCCACTGAGCCACCCAGGCGCCCATCTTCCCATGTATTTTTGTTTATACCGCTTTGTCATTTCTTCTCTTTTTTATTTATGGATGTCTTATGAAAGTCATAGTTCTAGATTCCCTATACTATGTTAAGTCCCTTAACTGTTTTTTAGGAAAATGTATTTTTATGGAATTGTAACTTAAGTATAGTGAAATGCACAAATATGGAATATATAGCTTATTTTTTGCATATATATGTATATCAAGCTATAGAAACTAAGCACATGAAACTATCTTATGCTCCCTAATGTTCCTTCTAAGCAACTACTACCCCAGAGATTAATTTTGCCAATTTAAAAAGTCTATAGTTTTTCATTGGTAGACAATGAATGAACTATTACAAAGCGCACAATTTGATGTTTTGACATATATACGTCTGTAAAAACATCAATCAAGATAATATACATATCCATCAGTCCTAAAAGTTTCCTCTGGCCTCTTCGTAATCCCTCCCTTTCGTGCTTCCTTACTCTTCAATCCCATAGCAACTATTGATTGCACTTTCCTGTATTTTTTTAAAAAAGATTTATTTACTTATTTGAGAGAGAGAGAGAGAGAGCACAAGTGGGTCAAAGGGAGAGAATCTCAAGCAGATTCCCCACTGAGTGCAGAGCCACATGTGGGGCCCATTCCAGGGCCTGAGACCATGACCCCAGCTGAAACCAAGAGTCAGACACTCAACCCTTTAAATCTTCCAGGTCCCCCTGCACTTTCCTTTATTATACATAAATGGTTTTTCATTGAACATAATTATTTAGTGATGTGTACTTGAGAGAGCATGTTTCAATACTTTGCTTTTGTTCTATTGCTGAGTAGGCCTCCAGGGTATGGATATGCCACACATTTTTTTAAAATCCATTTTTGTTTCTAGTTTTTGGTTATTACAAATAAAGTTGTAGTAAACATAATATAGGCTTTTTATTTATCTTGAATAAATATCACGCAGAATGACTTGATCATGTAATATGTTTATATTTAATTAAAAAAAAAAATTGCCCAGCCTTTTCAAAATGGTTGTACCATTCCATTCCTACTAGCAGGAATTGAAAATTCTGGTTTCTCCATAACCTTAGCGACACTTAGCATCATGGTTAGTCTTTTTAATTTTAACCATTCTAATAGATGTGAAATAGTATCTCATTCTGGTTTTATTTATGTTGCTTTTCCTTATAAACAGTAATATAGAGCATCTTTTCATGTGCTTATTTGTCATCCATATATTTTCTTTAGTCAAGTGTCTCTTCAGTTCCTTCGCTCATGTGTTTTTGCGTGTGTTTTTTTTTTTTTTAATTGAGTTGTTTGTTTTCTTACTGTGTTTGCAAGTTCCTTATGTATTCTGGATATAAGTACTTCATTAGATATATGCTCTACGAATATTTTCTTCTGGTCTGTGGCTTTTTATTCTCAACACTGTTGAAAAGCAGAACATTTTATGGATGCTCTTGGTGTCATAGTGAAGAAATATTTGCCTAATTGAAGATAACAAAGTTTCTTCTTTTTTTCTTCTAGAAGTTTTATAGTTTTCAGCTTTACATTTAGGTCTATTGTTTACTCTGGGTTAATTTTAAAATGGTATGAGGTGTGGATCCAGTTGTTGTCATTTTCAATAATTCTACCACTATTTTTTAAAAGACTAGTTTTACTTGTTTTGAACTTTATGTAAATGGAACTATGGAATGGTTTTATTTTATCTGATTTCTTTTGCTCAAAATTATGTCTTGAAATTCATTGATTTTGTTGCGTGTACCAGTAGTTTATTCTATTCCCTTGCTTTATAGTATTCCACCATATGAGCATACCACCATCTATTCATCCATTCCATAGATGATGGGCATTTCCATTCTATTATTGATGGACATTTTGGTTATTTTCAGTTCCTTCAGCTTATGAATAATGCTGTTACAAACACTCCTGTCTTCTGGTGACATAGCAATAATTTCAGTTGGGCATATATACTTAGGAGTAAAATTCCTGGGTCATAGGATATGAAAATGTTTAGCTTTAGTAGACCCTGCCAAAATGTTTTTTAAGTGACTATATCAATTTAGTCTCTTACCAACAATGTATGAGAGTTCTACTTGTTCACCAGTGCTTGATATTGTCAGTCTTCCTTAATTTTAGTAACTCAAGAGAGCAAGTAGTTACATCTAATTTTGGTTTAATTTGGATTTTCTTCAGGAATAACGATGATGAGCACAATGGGTAGCACTCAGGCCAACTGGGTATCCTCTTTTGAAATTTCTATTCAAGTCTTCAAGCCTTTCTCCATTAAAAGATTTTTTTGTTTGTAGAAGTTCTTTATATGTTTTGGATATGAGCCCTTTGTATATAGAAGTTCTTACTTCAAGAACTTAATTTTAGAATATCAGACTTGTCAATCTTTTCATACAAGTCTTGTGCTATAATGCTTCATTTAAGAAATCTTAAAAATAATGTCATAAATATTATCTGTTATTTTTTTAAAACTTTTTGTTTTCTTCTTTGAAATTTAGATCTATGATATATCTCCAATTAATTTTTGTGTCTGGTATGAAAGACAGGTCAAGATTCATTCTCTTAAATGTAGATGTTCAATTAATGCAATATTCCTTATTGAAAAGACCATCTTTCCCCCAGACTGAATTAGAGTGGTACCTTTGCCATATAGCAGTTGATTGTATGTATATGGGTGTGTTCCCATACCTTCTATTCTGTTCTATTGTTCTAGTTTTGTACGTTGTCCTAATTACTTTAGATTTATAAAAGTCTTGAGGTCTGGTAGAGAAAATTTTGTTTTCTTCTCCAAGTTTGCTGTGACTTTCCAGGTCCTTTGTATTTCCATATATTTACAGAACCTAAGTTTAGCAACTTCTGCAAAAACTTTCTGGGATTTGATTGCAATCACATTAAATACACAGATAATTTGGTAAGAACTATCATATTAAAAACATTGATCCTTCAATCTTTGAACATGGTATATTTCTGCTTTATAGGTTTTTAATTTATCTCAGCATTGTTTTATAGCTTTGAGTACAAATGTCTAGGATGTCTTTTATTACATTTATTTTCAGATATTTGATACATTTTGTTGCAATATTAAGTAATACTATTTTAAAATTTTTATTGTTTTTATTTTCCAAGTTCTGCTAGATGTATAAAGACACATATTAATTCTGAGCATTGACCTTTAGTATAGTAACCTTGCTAAATTGACTTACTGATTTTAAAATTTTGTGTGTGGAATCTTTTGGTGTAGTGTACATGTGGAATCACCTGTGATTAATGATAGTTTCCATCCCTGCACCCCCCCCCCAATCTTTATGTCTTCTTTCTTTTACTTGCACAGAATAGAATCTCATATAATTCTGAATAGAAATGTAAAGATGATGGTAAACTCCCTTGTTTTCTTTCTACTATTTTTTTTTAAATTTTATCCCACTACCAGTACTAGTTATGCTTAAACTGTAATCTCTAGACCGTTCTCCCTCCTGACTTTCCTTTATGTAGGAATCTCCTGCTCCAGGCAGTACACTAAATTTCCTTCCCAAAGTCGCATAGTCATCTGGGTTGTGGGCATTTCCTTTGGCTTATGTTGCATAATGTTGACTAAATAGTCTATCAGTCTGATTACAAGATGATAAAAGTATTACAAGAGACTAAGTAATTTTCTCTCGCTTATACTAGACATAATTTCTGGAGTGCAGGGATTATGCCTGTATCTCTTTATTTCTGGTATCTACAACCATGCCTGGTGCATCAGAGATATTTGATACTTGATGAATGTTTGCTGAATGAAAAAGTGATGCTCCAACTCTGGACTTTCACTAGTCTTCCACATCTATTTTTTAACTCGATGTTTTCATTAGCTGTACCTCCAGGGGGGCATGTATGCCCTGAACTCAATGAAATAAACATCTTCTGTGTTCCTCTCCCAATGACTCAACTGTCCAATTAACTCTCTGGGACATTCATCTGGTAGTTAATTTTTTACTACTTCCTTTTTAAAAGTCTCATTTGGCTTCATATATCAAGTTAGTTCTCATATTCTGTTAATTCTTTCTTGCTGGGCTTTTTGGATTTGAGCCTTCTTTTCCATTTCCATAGTCATTACCCTAGTCCAGTGTTTTATAACTTCATTCCTTGACTGTGCTATATCTCTTGGTTGTGTTGCTTGTTTCTATTCCTCTGTTCTCCAGCGTACTGACCACATGGCTAAAAAAAAGTCTTCCTTAGACATTACTTTAGTCATGCATTTCCCCCAAGAAAATTCTCTTTGTCTATGCCAGTGGCATGCCAGCCCCAGTTTATTTCATACTATGTGCATACATACCCTATTTATCTCCAACGTAGTCATTCATTCCACTTCACAGAATTTAGTCTCCTTGTTATGCCCATTTCTTGTCATTGCTCCTATAATTCCATGGAATGGCTGCTTCTTTTCTTTCAAGATGCTATTTCCGTAACTTAAGATTTGGCTCCAGATTTACCTCTTTCAAAAAGGTATCAATGAATTGTATCATCCCAAATGAAATGTTCCCTTCATTTTACACATTCCTAATATTTTTCATCTGTAAGTATTACTCTAACAACCAATTTTCAAGGAGGCACAATCTGGTAGTTCAGAGAAAATGATACTTTCATACTAAAAGCTTTATGTTAACGTGTGCTTTTTTTTACCGTGATTACAAATATTTTCCTGATAAGGAGTTATGGATTTGGGCTATCTTGTGAGGAATGCAGGAATTGTGACATTCCGATGTGTGAAAGATGTGTTATGTATAAGCAAAGTAAAACTTTCATGTTTTTTTGAATTTTAAACAGAGACTCATGTACTGTTTTCACGTGTTAGCTGGAATATGGTCATCAATCATAGCATAAGAACTCAGGCAAGAAATTGTGTGACATATGATTTATGAGGATTATGGGATTTGTGAGGACTAAGGGGGATCCAGGTATTACCTGACCCAACGTTTTTAGTTCAAACTGAGGTAAATAGAGTCCTAGGAAAATTGTGACTTATCCAAGATCTCATATCTAATTAATAGTGTAATTGTGATTATAACTGAGGTCTCCTAGGGTTTGTGCTTTGGTGAATGCTGTGAAAGATGTAAGCCTGATGATTCACAGACCTGTACCCCTTGGGCAAATAATAAAAATAAAATTAAAAAAAAAAGAATTAAATAAAAAAAAAATAATAACTGAGGTCTCCTAATGTGAAGGCCAGTATTATTTTGTTTTGCTTTGTTTTGTTTTATATTACATAAGGTCACCTGTGTCGTTTTTAAACTACCATCTGGGGGCCGAGCTGCATTGTCAGCTCCCCCAGTCAGGACTATGCCTTTGTTTTCTTCTACCTTTCTCCAGAGCTGTCCTCCCTGGAGCAGGACTCGATTTCAACATTTACAACACATTCTTTCCTCTGTGTTGTATTCTTTACCTGGAAGACTGTCCATAATGTTTTCAGCATCAGAATAGAGAAACTTCCTCCCCTAAATCTCTTTTTGGGCATTTCTCTTAAGAATTCAGGGTTTAAGACTTGTGCATGATCAAGGACTCCTGAAATTTGTCTTAGCTGTGAGTTAAGAAGATGGAGGTCCTGAGCAGGATGACCTACTACTTTTCTCTATTACCTAAATCATTCTTTATTTCCTAATCCCTTTTACGATCTGGTCAGAACTGAAAGAAATACCGGTAGGAGAAGTTCAAGCTCATCAGAGGCTGCCCGTTACCTTTGAAACATTCAAGTTTCAACATCTTTGCCTACCCTTAGGCGACTGATCTAAGGCAAGCCACAGCTCCATGTATTCTCACAGCGATGTCTCTTCCATAGCTGTTCTTCCCATTGGGACTCGAGCCAGATGTTGAGTCTAAGATGGTTCCTTTATCAGGGCATTGACAGAAGAGCCAGAATATTAAACTCTTGACCTCCAATATGAGCCAACAAATTGCAGATACAGATTTCAATCAAGAAACAACCATTTTCCTCAAAATGTAAGCAGGTTGTTGCTCAGCTCATCAGGTTAGAATCTCGCTGTTAAGTTACTACTCAGAGGGCACATTATTCCTTTTTAATTTTTTTTTTTTATCTCTAGAGTTCTCCAAACTAGAGGAATGTGAAGTAAAACCAGCTGTTTACAAGAGAGGAAACTTCTGCTTATTTATATATAGGGGTCCAAGTAAACAGCCTGATTAAGAACGGACAGGCTGTTAAAAATACGATCCACTGACTGGTGTAGGACAGGCATTTAACTTAAATGTGAAATCTTATGATATCCATTTGAATTGAGAAGGAAAGCATGTTTTCATGCAGTGGCATTCATGAAATGTTATGCATAAGCTCAGAAAATTCATTCATCATGGGAGTTTGAACACCGTTAATTTGTTTTAAGCAACTTCTATTATATCACTGAAGTCCTCCTATTACATAACAGCAGCACTGAGTCATCTGTTTGCTTAGTTACTTCATTCAATTATGGGTACTATAACTTTCAAACTTTATAGTCTTTCCTCATTTCTCTCTTACAGAAAATCAACAAAACAGGAATTGTTCCTACAGTCGTCCTTTGTAAGGAAGGTCCCATCTGAGCAACATTATTCCAGCCGTTGTAGTTCAGTTTTTCTCCTTAACAAGAGCATAGAGTGGTCTTTTTTCCCCTTGAATGTGCATATTCCTGAGGGAGCTTAAAAACTTCCATAAATCAATAAAGTAATTGCTACATAATGACCTATTGTTAGTGTTCGTGCCCAGAATGATGTCACAAGGGGGTAATGGAGCTACTGAATCAAAAAATGGCAGCTGTTTCCAATTTATTTGAGAGTCAGTTGGACAGAAAATTAAATAAACACATAGACAAGAAGGACAAGGGCAGGTCCTTGTATTATTCTTATGATAGTTTTAATTCAATTGCAGAAGTCAGCAGGCAGCTGATATTGTGGCCCAGAGTTTCATTAATTGCCTGTCTCACATGTCAGTGAGACAGCACATGCTCACTCCATCATTTTCAGCTTTTGTTATTTGCATTTTAAAGTACACACACCAGTGAAGCATGGATCAAACTTTTCTTCTGTGTGGGTTTGTTTGTTTCCTTTTAAAGTTAGAACAGCCCTCCAACTCTCAGAAATGTATGATGGGGAGAAGTGCCTTTATCCTCTACCTGCAATGATGGTGTCTCTTTCCTCCCTCAGGGCAGGCAGACTAGAATTTTTTTAAATTACTCTCTCCTCCTTGGGGGAAGGCCTGAAGAGTTGTATTTGTTGTGAATCCTGAAGAAAAAAGCGACACCCGGTTGGCAGGCTCTTCTCCACTGTGACTGGGAGCTTTGATGTGCCCTTTTGATGTTCCTGCCTTGAGGCAGCTGGAGAGGATTATCAAAAGTAGCCTTAACAGGCCAGGTTGGAGTTGGGGGTGCGGCTCCATTGCAAGCCGGACTTCACATCCCTCATGTAAACACTTTCACTGAGGTAGGGTTGCCGTAGTGCAGATGAGATTTCGAGGTGCTGCCAACCCAGCCCGCATCGATGGAGCTTTAATTTCAGATGGTCCTTTCGGCAGGGCGCTCTTGTCAGGCGATTGAGTGATTTGTTATGTGGTCTGGCAACCAGTACTTTATTTATTTATTTTTTACGATGGGATCTAATTGTAACTAGAGAATGACTTCAATTCAGCCATTTAAAGGGATTGCAGTTTTCTCCTAAGAACCATACAGCCCAATTTTAAAAAGATTCCCTTATGGCAGAAGGACCTTTCGAAGGTAAACAATCCCCTTTGAGTTTAGGGATGAGAGAATGGAAGTCTGGTGTGCCAGTTAAAGATTCTTAGTGTAAGCTGGTTTTGTTTGGATGGTAACAAAATGAAGAAGAAAGGAATTTTCTGGAAGGATATCCTGGGGCTCCTAGAGGCTTGGAGGCCAGCTTTGCGACCAGGCTTTGTAAGTGACAGAAGTAAGTGTACTTTAGAGGACCAAGAAACAGGAAGCAGGAAGGGCAGTGTAGGATGGGAATGGAGAGTTCAAAGGGGCAATAAGCTAATAAACACATAAATACAGCATTTTAGAGAGTGAGAAGTACCATGAAAATCAATGAAGCAAGGTGAGGGAGGTAAGAAGCATCAGTATTGGAAGTCTTTTTTTGATATGGATCAAAAAAGATCTCTCTGCTAAAAAACACCAAGAGCAGATACCTGCTAGAAGTGAGGGACTATGCCAAGCAGATGGATACCGGGAGAAGAAAGAGTACTTCAGGTAGAGGGAATAGGAAGGGCAAAGGTATTACTTCAGGAGGTACTTTCTGTGTTTAGTGAGGAGACCAGTATGGCTGTGGAAGAATATGAGAGAAGGGTAGTTTGATATGAAGCCAGAAAATTGGGTGGGGTGGAAAGGGGCAGACCATATAGGGACTTGTAGGCCATTTAAGGGCTTTGGACTTTACTTTAATTGCACTAATGGTTCCCAGGGATAAATAGAGAATATGACAAGCATGATGAAATGCTGATGTTGGGAGGTTGGCAAGACTCAGTTATGAGTTAGGCAAACCCAGCTCACAGCGATTGAAATGCATGCCTCAACAAAAAGTACAAGTGACGACATATTATGAGACCTTTGGGAATACTCATGGATACTCAGAATCACGACTGGTAAATCTCTACATCCAAGGATCTTCTGCATTTACAGTTTTGTTTGTTTTTTTTTTTACTTTTGGGGGATGTCAGTGGAAAGTTATGCTCCAAAAGGGCATAACATGTGTTGTTACTGTATGGCCTCAATGACAGATTCCTAAAGGCAAATTCGCATCTTGGAAACTCACCTTTATGGCAGTTCTTTCGAGAGGAATTAATAACTTTCACTGGCACTGAAAATTCAAGCTACTTAAGTGTGTAGATTTAGTGCCTTGTAAGAGTCTTTTTGAGTGATCTTCAGGAGAAACGTTTCAGTTCTACAAACAGAAAAGCCATTGAAAACATGTTGAATTTCAGTTCAAAGTTTGAATCTCATTTCTTTCAAAATGCCTTCACACAGAGCCTAAGGCACCTCTAAAACAAAATAATGAGTGTGTCATGTGTATTAGTAATTGCAGAGCAAAGCAGATCTCCTGATCCCATTCTGAAAGGGTAAGGGAATAAGCCCCCCGCATTGGGCAGATATAAAATGGGATGTTAGCTGTGGTAAAGGAACATTCAAATAGAGTTGGTGCCTTGAGAAGCAGGACTCTGACTTCCTTTTCCTTTCCTTCTGTCTTCCTTATGAAGCACTGAGTGCCTCTAGCAGAGAGATGGGTGGAGAGGCACAACCATTATTACTACAGAGAGAAAGACAGGTAAACACTTTGCCCTTGATCGGTTCAGAAGCTTTCAGGCACTAGATTATTGCCAAGTAGGCATCTGCTTTTGAGAGCTGAGGACAAGCTACTGGGAGGCTTCTGACATGAAGTTAAGACTCAGATTGCATTAAATCTGTCAGATAAGCAGATAGCCTCTTAGGCAAGCGATAGGGTTCTTTTTTAATTTTAGTCTTTTCTTCATATATTTGTCTTTTGTTGTAGTCTAGTTCAGTTGTCATAAGCACACGTTATGCTTGCTTTAATAGAAAATTTAATTACCCTAGTTTGAAATAGTGGTTGAAAATGTGTATTTTAGAATAAAATGTATGTGGGTTGAAATCTCAGCTCACCCATTATAAAAGATATGACCTTAGTGATTTAACCTCTGTTAGTTTTTGACTCATCAACTGTAAAATGGAGAAAGTAGCGGTGCCTAATTTTAAATGCCCAATACATCTTGGCCATTATTTTTGCTCTCAAGAATCATTCGGACGGCTGTGGGTTTCAACAACCTATGATAGTGCAGTGGTGAATCTGCATGATTGGTGGTGGCTTATATAAGCTGCTGAGGCGAACTCACATTAAGAGGTGAACTGCTTCCTCAAATGGTGGAATGGAACCTTTTTTGGTCGTAGATGATCAGCGTGAGAATCTATAACGTGCAATATAGGGGAGGGTTTTCCTGTGGGAAAATTATTCTTGAGTTCTGAGGGAGCCTCCCAGCCCTGCAGTGGTCTCACCAGGAGTGACTCCACTGGGCCAGTCCTGGCCAGAGGCTTGGGTGTGGAATGGTGATAGTGCCAATTCCAGAACAAGTGGATGCATGGAAAGGATTGATCAATTCTTACTGACCGTTTGTTTGTTAGCCTGGCCTGTAATCTTGAGCCCTGTAAGTTACAACCATCTGGTTCCCTTACTAACTAAAACAGATCCCCAAATGCCTCTCATTTGTGATTTCTCACTCTATTAAAAAAAATGGAATTTTGAAACATGATTTATAAGAAAATTTGTAACGTATTTCTATTTTATTTGTTCACATTTTACTTATTTAATAGGAATGAAACACATATGTAAAAGGACCTAACCCCTTTTCTTTCCTACCAGGTCCCTTAAAAATCACCTAACAGGGTGAAGTTTTAATTAGACTACTACAGTTGTCATCCATATATACACAAAATACAGTGTATTTTGCAGCCTAATCTTTTGGATGTAGCTTCAGCATCTGCCACGATTAGTGATTTCAATCACATATCCAGGGAATCATGTGAATGCCTTTATTACAGTGTATTTTTTAAAGAAAAAGAAAAGACTAGACTAATGAAATAGTAATAAAGAAAAAATAATGGAGGGTGTAAAATTGCGCATAGTCACCAAGTTTTCACTTGATATCGCTATGAAAATAAACTTCCCCTCTAACTCCTCTTCCTCCCAGATGCTTTCAAATACTTACACACACAGAAGGTTTGTTTTTCTTCTGTTTTTCCCTTATCCCACCAATACAGCATCAAAACGTAACACCAATTGCTTTGGTGATGTTAAAAAAAAAAGTAATCTTTTTTTTATCTATTTGTATCTAAGTAACCCTGTTGTCTTTCCATCTGAGCTCCTCTTTTAAAGCTCCTTAGTTTTGTATGAGATTTGCTCGTAAGTCAGGTTTTATGAATCAAGAAAACTCTGTATGGTCTTGCTAAAGCAGCATGTGCTGCTAATTTCTTTTTACACTGCCACTCTCAGAGACACATGCACACACTTGTGGGTATAAGCACATACCCTATTAGCTTTTTATACTTAATAGGGCCCTTGGCATTTTTGAGTCTTAGACTAATTTGTTTTATTCTGCCTCCCTTCTGTTGTAGTCAGGAAAGTGAGTTGCCTTAAAGTTAAGTGCCCTGTGATCACTCTGCATGAAGGGCACGGCACAAGTCCTATCATCTGATTGATTAGATACGCTCCTCCCTGATCTGTTCTCTTGACCACTGGAATTTAAAGAGGAATGGGACTTGGTTTGTCATTCACAGGGTAGTTTGACTGTGCCTTTACCCTTCCCAGCTCACTAAGCTCATAGCTCTTATGTTCTTCTACAAATATTTAAAACCAAGGGGGAGGTAATTCATTCATCTGGGGAGTTTTGGCAAGGTGGTCTGTTGTATCTCTTGCCTAGCATTATCGTATAACCAAGTATTAAGATTCTATTGAAATTAATTCCTTCCTCAAGATTCTTACATCGATGATAAAGAGAGATGGTGCTACTATATCAGTTTCCTCCGAACTGAAGAATGACTAGATTGTGTTTTTCTCAACAGAATGTGAATTAATGAATGTGACAGGAGTCAATAGTATTTAGTAATCTCCCCACCTGTCAGGTGTTATTTAGAAATTCTACCTCAGTTCTCTTTGTCATCTTTAGTGGCTTGAAAAGCTAATTTAGTTCCTAACATAAGGAAAAGTTATGGTTTGATCATCAAAATAAATTAGTAGTAGAGTTAAAATAGTACAGAATGTGCCTACATTTCTGTCAATGTTGACCCATTGAATTATAGGTGGTAAAAGACTCAATATACAAATGGATTACAACATGTGAATACCATTGTACGTATATTAAGGTTTTATTTTATTTATTTTTTAATTTATTTTTAAAGATTTTATTTATTTATTTGACACAGAGAGAGATTACAAGTAGGCAGAGAGGCAGGGAGAGGAGGAAGCAGGCTCCCTGCCGAGCAGAGAGCCCGATGCAGGCCTTGATCCCAGGACGCTGAGATCATGACCTGAGCTGAAAGCAGAGGCTTTAACCCACTGAGCCACCCAGGCGCCCTTAAGGTTTTATTTTTAAAGCACTTCTGATTCATCATTTTATGTATTTATAACATATTTTAAAAATAATTCATATCAGGTTAATAGTACATATTTATTATTATTGGGACTCATTATTATCTTACTAAAATACAGGTTATTTTCTGCCTGTACATAATTATGTTATTATTTTTATGAAGAAATATGCTTTAGCAGCTTAATAATACTGTGCTTTCAGATCCATAACTAAACACCGAAAACTTCATTTGCACACCAAGGTCATTTTTTACAATTTGAAAGTAATGTATGTGCATGGCTTGGCTATGAGAATCCCAGATCAAAGTGTATTAATTCATTTTTGAAAGCACTTCACTTTCTGTCTTTACAATATTCTCTTTTAAAAACCACCACTGGCTTTCATTGCTCTTTGCCTAAGCCTCATATTCCACACTTTTCACTGTGAGGTTCCCCATTCTGTTTTCTCCCTTCCCTCCTTTTATTCCAGCCAGCAGTAATTTTATCTGGACCAGTTCTTCAAGTAAAAGATGAGATTATACATCAATTATAAAAACCAACTTATTTCTTCCTATCTTCCTAAAGCAAAAATTAGGCATTCCTTGTAAACATGGCACCCTGTTAGATATTATTAAAGAGATATTTGAATAAAGGAATTATTGATTTCAAGGGCTTTAATACATAACTATTACCCTTCCTTCCCAGTAATTTTTTAGAACCTGTACCTCTGAAATAATCTGTAATTGGCATTGTAACAAAGTAAGGTCCTTCTTGAAGAGTAGAGCAGCACAAGAATGAAGACATATCTATCTTGAATCTTCACCACTCCGTGATGGTGGCATATTATACTTCTCTGTTCTAAAAGAGTTAAACTTTGTTGTATTGAGGTATAGAGGGCCTCTCATCTGCTTAGATTGACCTAAATTTTCTAGACGAGATTTGTCATGATTTCTGGGCTATAGAGAGGGAACCAGAGATAAAGTCAGTGAAAATTTATGAACATGACTTATGAGTGTCTGGCTGACTACTGAGATCAGGCCTAATAGAATGCCAGCACCTAAGTGGAGTCATCAGGCACCTGGAATCCAGACTCAACTTTGCAGGGTCCAGAAATGCATCATTATTTGAATACCTGGAGATTATGAGACTCCGAGGGACTGAGACACATAAATTAACTTCCACAACATTGATATTAAAAATAAGAATGTCTAGGGGCACCTGGGTGGCTCAGTGGGTTAAAGCCTCTGCCTTCAGCCCAGGTCATGACCTCAGGGTCCTGGGATCGAGCCCCGCATTGGGCTTTCTGCTCAGCGGGGAGCCTGCTTCCTCCTCTCTCTCTGCCTGCCTCTCTGCCTACTTGTAATCTCTCTCTCTGTCAAATGAATAAATAAAATCTTTTAAAAAATAAGAATGTCTAGATTTGTTTAAACTTCTAGGAGAAAACCGTACCATAATAATCTTTTTTTTTAAATATGAATTTAAATTCTCAACATGCATTCACAAACAAACTTTGAAACTCTGAACTACTCTGATTTTGGTGTTCTCCTCTTTGAAATGTATATAAATTTAATATCTCCCCTGTAGGGTTGTGCAAGGATGGTATATTATATATAAATTCATATATTTTTATTGTATTTATATAATCATATATTTAACATACAATATCAGATATTCTCTATATGGAGAGAACATATTTATATATAACATATTTATATATAACATATATATAACATATATATAACATAACATATATAACATAATATATAACATGTATTATATATATAATTTCAGATAGTTAATTAATTAAAAAATATTTATTAAGCTTTTATTTATGTTGGATTCTATTCTAGAAGATAGAAATGCAACTGTATACAAGACAGGAAAGGGCCTTCCTTCTCTGGAGCATATGGTTAAGATATGGAAATGGAAAATAAGCAATTAAATAAGATGATTTCAGACCATGATAAATATTGCACAGACAACAAAACATGATAATGTGAAAAGAGAGACTCAGGTGGAGGTTGGACTGTTTCGGACTGGGTGGTCAGGAAAGGCATTGGAGATGTGATCTAAATATTATAGAGAAGCTTGACATGGGCATCCTGGGAAAGACTTCTGCTACTGGGAGAGAGGACAGCAAGTACAAAATTCAGAATTTAGGTATGAGCGAGGTGTCGGGAAGCAGGCAAGGCAGGTGTGACTGGTGTCAGCAAGCGAGGGGAAGAATAATGCAAGATAAAGTCTTAGAATTTCTCTGGTGCAAGGGTCTGAAGTCCTGGGTTTTCATTCTTACTACAATGGGAAACCAGTGGAGAGTTCAATAGGGAAGAGATGTTATCTGTTAAAGATCTCAGGAAAGAATTGGAGGGCTGCAGAGGGGAAATTGGCCTCAATTACAAGGCCAGTAGAGTCGTCCAGGTGACTTGGACTAAGGTATTGTTTGAGTGGAGAGAGGTGGACAGATTAAGGATATGCCTGTACCTGCAGGAGACAGGGAGGGAGATCAAAAATATGCTTTAGTTTATGGTGTGATCACCTAGACAAATGAGGATTCCCATTTGCTGAGCTGGCTCCAAATGAGGAGCCAACTGGGTCTTAACTCACTTTGAGATACTTGTTACCCATCTAGGTGGAAATGATAAACGTTGGATATGTAAATCTTTGACTCAGGACTAAAAATGTAATCATGTGTGTAATTTGAATATAGGTAGTATTTAAAATTGTAGATCTGAATGAGATCACCTCGAAAGAATATGTAGACAGAGGGGGAAAGAAAAAGAGGACAAAGTAATAAAACTTAGAGAATCATTTTATTGCGAGATTGAGATTGAGCAGTAAAGAAGTCAGCAAAGAAAAAGAGACTGAAACAGCCAGTGAGATTGAAAGAAAACTGGAAGGGCACGTGCCGCAGAAAGGAGTACGCCTTAAGAGGGAGGAAGTCGAATACTGCTGAGTCCAAGACAGGTTAGGACATAAAATTGATTTGGCAAGATTGAGCTCACTGAGGACTAGAAGAAGAGGGCCAGCATTGGAGTAGTGGGGATAGAAATCTACTTGGATTTATTCTTCTCATTTCTAAAACATTTCTGCATAAAGAACCAGAATTGATCAAGTAAATCTCAAGAGCCCTCTTTCCTCTAAAAAGAGAGGAAAAATTCTTAATATCAAAGTGTTCATTTTGTCATTCAAAGTGGTGTTCGTTTATACCAAGGTGTTCTAAATTGTTATACAAGTTGTGGCTTTCTTTAATATTATCGTTATGTCTTTCTGACATGGTCATCTTTTTTTTTTTTTTTTTTAAATTTTATTTATTTATTTGACACAGAGAGAGAGAGAGATCACAAGTAGGCAGAGAGACAGGGAGAGAAGGAAGCAGGCTCCCCGCTGAGCAGAGAGCCCGATGCGGGCCTCGATCCCAGGACCCTGAGATCATGACCTGAGCCGAAAGCAGAGGCTTCAACCCACTGAGCCACCCAGGCGCCCATGACATGGTCATCTTGATGAATTATGGATGATACACTGGAACCTTAACGATTGGAAACGGGGAATCCCCTGTTCTCATCAGCAATATATTCAAGATGAGTTACTTCTGCAGATGGCAAAGCTTATCCTTTTTTATGTTGATTCTTATTTGCCTCAATTTCAGATGGTGACATTTGCTGAATTTATTCCCGAATTCTGATGAGCTTTCTATTTGTAGCATGTAGCCTGATTACAATGAAAATAAAGAATTTTTGATTTGGGGGGGCCCTAGTTTGGATTGAAAAGACATTGAGTATTTTTTGAAACTTGCTTGGTATCACCTCTACTCCTGTCACCTTTCTCTCACGCTGTCTTATATATGAAACAACAACCGTAAGTTACCTCCCTCTCTGCAGCCCACATGTTCCTCAAAGCTGTTCCAGTGAGCTGTGTGTTCTTTCTCTGCCAAGTTTTCTGTCCCTTCCCGTGCTCCTGACATAATTCCTTTCTTCAGGATATTTTTAAAAAGGCATTAGAGGAAACAATAAATACTAGGCATTATGGAGTAAGTCTTTAGCTGTTGATGAAGATAACTTCAGGTTAAATTTTTCAGAAATAGTGACTGTCTTTTCTTTAACAAAAGAGCTCTAAAGAACATTCACTTTTTTAATTGACCAAGTTGTGTGTGCCTCTAACTACTGCATGCATCAAGTTGAAAATATAAGCAGTCATCAGAAATGCAGATTTCAATATTCTTTATGTACTAAGTTTTCAACTTCTGCTAATTTCTCATAAAAGGGAGTGAACAAGGAAATAGATAGGTTTAGATGTTAAAGAAAAAACTCTTTAGAGCCATATTATAATAATAGAGTTATTTTAGTCTTCATTCAATAATATCTTTAGATAATGCATACACATTTTTACTCAAATAAGTGTTTTCAATTTTTATTTTAAACTAGGGAGGTAGGAGGTTTATGACCTAAGTTATGGCACTTTGAAAGCCCATTGAGGCAAGGTCAGTTTTTGTCTACATCCTTTTATACATTCCCTGACATAACAACATATGTTATAAGCTCTTAATAAATTTATAAGTACAGTGATGCTGTGTGAGTAGTGGACTGAGTCAACATGAGATAGATTGGAGCTTCCTCCAAAGCCTTGCTATGAGTGATTTCCTGGGGTGAATAGGCCTAAAGAGTTGTCTCTAGTCATACAAGTGACATTAAGCTTTCTTTCGTACCTAGAAGATTTTTCTCAACTTTAGACTAAATTCCTCTTATGGGTTGATGATACCCAGCACACACAGTGTCAAGAAACTTTTAGTTTTGCTGGATTTTGGAGCAAACCCCTGATTCATGGTGGAAAACATAACCTCATTTCTGTTTTCACCAAGTTCGATTCTCTTTAAAATTTATTGACACTGAGAAATAATAGAACCTAGTAGTTAAAATGTCAGTCTCAAGGCTCCAATGCACATCTCTGTCATTTTTCTTGATGATTGGCCTTTAACAAGTCTCCAGGCCTCTTTGCCTCTCCCTTGGAATAAAGGGGAAAAATTATGTCCACTGCAAAGATTTTTTCTCAGGATTAAATGAGATAATGCAGGTAAAGCACTTAGTGTGATTTCCGGCACATGGAGCAGTACTCAATAAATACCAGCCATTGGCATTATTGTAGATTTACTCGATAATATAAAATAAAATCTTGGCAATTTTAGCCACCATATTTAAGTAGAAAAATAATCACTGAGGTTCTTTGATACCACCTGGTTGTCAGAGATTTTCAACAATATTTACCATGGAGAATATCTGAGCCATGGTGTGGAGGGCAGAAAGGTGGTGAGCCTTTTTTATAAAAAAGAAAATAAGTGGGGGGATGCCCGCAGCAGTGACCACCAAGGTCCAGTTTCTCCTGACCCTACAGCCAATGATGAAAGCATGGCGGTACAGTTTGGGAAGATGCTGTGGGAGTGAGATATAAGAGCTTGTGAGAAGTAGATGATCTAATTTAAAGGTAAAATGGAGATGAAATGCAGAGCATTTCACTAATTAAAAATTTCCATCCAGTGAATACTTCCATCTTTTATCCAACTTAAATATTCTTTCTCCCACTGTTCTTGACTATTTCAGGCAAGAAGATCTGCAGTAAGGGGGCATGGTGGGTTTCTTCCCTTCTTGTTTTCTCAGTCTGTCCTCTATCCCATGCTTGTTGTTTGATTCCATCCAAAGTTGAAATGAAAAAGAGGTGAAGCAAGGTCTCACTAGATGGATTACACTAGAGTTGTAATGTGGCTGTGTGACCTGAATGCACAGAAACGTGTCCATTCCCTTCGTCTCTCCAGACTCGCCTTGATGTGAGATGCCTCTCTCAGAGCTCTTCTCTCTGAAGGTGGCTTGTGAGTTTTTCCTCTGCTTGCTAGATTCTCAGGGACCACTCTAGGCTGGACTCACCCATCCCCTCCAGAGAGACTTCTAGGAAGAACTCCTTTTAAGGCAGAACAGTCTGTTTTCCTTCCATAGAGTCTAGTCCATGGGAGATTAGCCCCTTTTCCCTGTCTTAAGTGGCAGAGCAGCCAGCTCTCCATGTAGCCCTCCCTCTCTTTGATCGGTCATCAGAAAGGGACAGATTCAGTCATATCCTCTTGTCTTCAGAATAAACTGGCACGAGTCAGAGACTACTTCCCAAGCCTTTCCAACTCTATGCATCACATGTCAAGCCCCCTCACTTAGCTTGAAGTGGGGGGACACCACTCCTCCTCTTCCCTGTTGTGGGATTATGGGGTGGGATATAATAACACATTGAACAGTTCTCCAAAGAAATTTTCACTCTCGATTATTTTATCTCTCCCAGTGAATTTTTTACATTCTCCTATCTACTTTGAAAATGGGTAGTAGGCTAGTTTTGGCAGAACTAATTTCATAATCTCTTCATACATCCTGTATAGGTGGTCTAGCACCTTCACTGAAAATGGAGGGCTATTTGACTCCTTTTGTTTTGTTCTCAGCAGCATCACACACCTCTTACACACTTCACATCCTCTCAACAACACCCGTTTCTAAACCAGTGCACCGCTGCAAGCAGGGCTGTATGAGTTCTAAGAAACTTCATGCAGACTCAGGTTACCATTGCCTTAGCACGGACTGAAGCCAGATTCTGGCCCCTGCCTTATCGACATGGAGGTGTGAGAAATCAGGGGACCCCATCACCAGTCATGCATGTGCAACTGAGAAGTGCAGGGTCTTTGTGCCCTACAAGGCAGAAGTCAGTGGGAGATGTTAGACAAATTCTTTTCTCCTTTTTCATCTTCCCCCACTTAAGACAGATTATCCTGAAATGCAGTTAATACAACTTAGAGGACAATTTTTTGAAAAAAGATTGTATTTATTTATTTGAGAGAAAGAGGGAGAGCACAAGTGGTGGGGAGGGGCAGAGGAAGAGGGAGAAACAGACTCCCCACTGAGCAGGGAGCCCCATGTCGGGCTTGATCCTAGGACCTCCAGATCATGACCTGAGCCAAAGGTAGATGTTTAACCAACTGAGCCACCAAGGCACCCCAGTGTAGAGGACGATTTGAAAAGTGAGAAAGTCAGTTGCATTTAGCAATGGCCGGCTTCATCATGCATTCTTGCACTGCCTCTTTCTCATTTCCTGCTTCATTGTCATTTTCTTCACCTCAGCACCCTAATAAAGAAATACCACATAAGTCCTCAGCCTGTAGTTCTGCTTTCTGGGGAACTCAGACTAGGACAATGGCCTTCAAAACCTCTGCTGAAATCCTGAGAAGCAGAAGAATTGCATTTAACATCGTGGTGCGCATGCTTTCTGGGTTAGGTGGAGTCATAGCTATTTCTTAAAGAAGGATAGACATATTGTGGGAGAAGATTTAAGTAAAAGTATAGGGGCTTAGGGTGAACAAGTCTTCTCTGGTTTTGACTGAAGTTATGGGATGTCCAGAGAGATGAGGTTTAAGAAATTAAAGGAAGGTAAGTAACCTGCTGAAATAGCATTTTGATGTTAAGTGTGGGTTTGATCTTTGACCAGATTTCATTTTCTCTATGTAACTGTGATGGAAAAGGTGACAGAAACTTTGAGTGAGAAGAGAGCTTGGCGCTCAAGGATAGCTCTAGTTTAGAGCTTCAGGGTGAGAAAGAGGGTTGTTGAGATCATGCTATATGTTTGACATCTCTGGTTTATCCTTATGTCGTCTAGTGCCCCTTTCACAGTCTAATCATTACCGTACACTTAAACATTTCAGTAAATATATAATTAAATTATTATTTTTTAAATTATTCCCAATATCCAGCCATACCTAGAAAGATTTCAGGATGAACACTTACAAAATATTATTTTATGTTTGAAAATTTTCATATTGTTCTTTATATACTTTTTTTTGAGAGAGAGAGAGACCGTGGTGAGGAGAGGAAGGAGAAGGAGAGAATCTTTAGCAGGCTCCATGCTCAGTGTGGAGCAGGTCACGGGGCTTGATCTTACAACCCTGAGATAATGACCTGAGCCAAAATCAAGAGTTTATTGCTGAACTGACTGAGCCACCCAGACACTCCTTTATATACTCTTTTTTAAAAAAAGCTCCTGATGTCTAAGTGATAGGGTATATGATAAACATATAAGCAAAACAGTATGTTTAATAAAGTAAATGAACAATTAATGCCTAATTATAATAATTTAGAGATGACTGGCTGTATCAGGGAACTATATTTTTTTAACATTAATGTCTAATGACTTGTATGTCTCCATAGTAAATCTTAGGTAAACTGTTTCTGATTCAGACTGTCAAGTTATTAGATTGTCTTTTGCACTTGAACAATCTGGGTTTTTTTCTGGTGGATTTAAATATATACCTATCTACACACACGCACACACACACACATGATTTACCATTTACTTCTAGGAAGTAAGATTCAGGCACATACAGTTTGTAAAGGTTTATGGTATTCAGGTTTGAGCCCATGCTTCTCTTACAATTACTTTTAGTTCTTTAGTCAGATATTTCTGCCCAAACCTACTACTTAAAGCCCTATTCTCTTTAGATTAGGCAGAATGGAAACACATTTCACCTCCATATGGCCTTTAACGATGTACCTTTGATGTTTAAGACCAACACAGCATTCCCTGAAAGGTGTTCAATTAGAAAAAACTGATGTAAAAATAGGTGTTCTTAGGACAGGCAACAATTACAGGGAAGGGCTATTGTAGATCAGGAACCATGGTGAATACTTTGGCAATTCAGGCTTCGAGGAAAACGATTATCACATTTTGCAAATGAAAATGCCTCAATTTACAGAGGGCATAATTTTTTTTTTAATTTTCTAGCAAACATTCAGAAATTCAGCTGTTTTCAAAGAACCTATTTTCTCACTAAACATTTTTCTAATTCGTGAAAAAGAATTACTAACTGAGAATTGCCTGACTATATAGTAGTAATCATAGACCACCCAGGCATAGTTTTTACAAGGCCAAATTTACAAAAGAATGCTGTTGCCTGAAGTTATCAGAAGGAAAATAAGTGGCTATTTATTAACTTATAACGATGAAAAAGAAAAGGCCAGTTGTTCTGAATTTCATTGGAATAACTACACTTATCTATGACTCATGATCCTTTTTACCAAAATACTTAGTGAGCTTTTCAGAGTTATAAATGAAGACATAGATGGGTGAAAACAAATCAGCTCTGCCTTGACTACAACCCCATATGCTATAGGCAGAGAGAGTTATTCATTTCCACTGAAATGCATGGGAACTCACCGTAAATCTAACACACATTGCCTGTCTTTATAGATGCAAATTGATAATTGTACATTAAGACGATGAAGTTATCCATTGCAGAGGTGCAAATTAGCAGTCAGATTACAGATACCAGCAAAGGAGAAGACAAAGGGAAAGGAGCACGCGATAGAAACTTCTATGGTTGCTGTCTCCCAGAGAGCCTATATTTCAAAAAGGAGACACCAGAGAAAAAAACAGAAGACATTCTAAGGATTTTATTTCCTATAACTGCTTTCTATGGAAAGCATGTCTTTTGTCCGTAGTGTATGAATTAAAGGTATATCTCAACTCTCCATTTTAAAAGGCCTCAAGTAACTACAAAAAATTAAAGAATGAAAAGAATAATGTAGTGGTACTATTGTGTAAGAACTTGTATAAGAACAAAATGACGAGACTGAAGTATTAGCTTTGATAATTGCTGCAAGAGCGGATGCCTGTTTTGGAAATAAGTTTTAAAAGTTGTGATCCCCTCATGTACTGTTTACATTCCAAGGAGGCATTCAGCAAGAGTGCTTTGGTAGCTTTATACTGATGTGTTAAAAATTCCACCAGAGACTTAGAAGACTTGGGGTCCAGTCTCATTATGACAGAATTGGTCTTTTTTATTAAATTATATATACAAGTAAAACATGAAGATATGGAAAAAAGGAAAAATATATTGGACCCATCTAGAAAAAAAAAAAAAAGATGACTAACCCTTATACCAACAGGAAGAGGCTGAGCATTACCAGAAAAACAACTATAAAGACACCGTAAATCAAACAGCATAGAGTTTAGAACATCAAAAACTCAGAAATTTTCATCTATTATTAATTATGATAAAAAATTCTATCTCAGAATATTTTACACAGCAACTGTTGCAAAGAAAATCTACATCTTCCTGAGCTGAAGCAAGTTGGAAATAAGAACTAAGGCTCTAAACTTCCAATGAAATTGGATGGCCATTAATAAAATATTTCAATGTCCTTGTACATTTTTCTTTCAATTAAAAAGCTACATTTTAAAAGGAAGACAATTTGTTATTTCAATGGCATTTAAATTTTTAATGGGACTACAATTAGAATTGCCACATATAATGTGGGAATTTAGTGTAGGTTTCTAAAAAAAATTATTTTTGCAGTTAAGTTGTATTTTTTCACCTATGTTACATGTAAGTGTACCTATGATAGAAATTCTTTAAAAACTTTAGAAATAAAAATTGATATTATAGACTTTATTCTTACTTGAAGATGAAAGACCTTTATTAACCTCTCTATTAACCTTTTTATTAACCTTTTAAGTAAGCGTCTTATTAGCCAGCATAGGTGATAGCAGAGTAGGCTTCCTTACACTACCTTCAATGGTCTTGGAGGAGATAATTAGTAGGTAGAGTGCAGCACAGCTAGACTTTTCTTTATCTGTATCCCTTCCACATCAACAGACTTTCTATCCATTGAACAGCTGTATTCTAATTAACATCATAACCTTATCTTTCCTGTATCCACATCTGTAATTGAGATTTTTCTAGTAATGGAATGATGAAGGAGCATAGATCAGGACCAATCTCAAAAATCCAGGAAAATCCTTCAATCTTTGCTTTGTCTACAAAGCCCTATGTGGAGTTGAGTTTTCTTATGTGATGTAGATTTGCAATCGGAAGGGGAATGTGTGTATATATCTATATGTATACACACACACACACACACACACACACACGCACACACACAGAGTGTGTGTGTATTTTTTCTATAGGAGTATAGATCTGTTACAATATAAGTAGTTTTGTCAAGAATTCAATGAATCTGATTCTCCTGGATACAAAATCAGTAGCACCAGGGATTCTAGATGTAGTAAGTTTATAGTAAATGGTTGTTAATAGGGTGCCTGGGTGGCATAGTCCGATGGGGCTTCTGACTCTTGGTTTTGGCTCAGGCTGTAATCTCAGTGTCATGAGATTGAGTCCTGCATCAGCTCTGTGCTCAGCATGGAGTCTGCTTAAGATTCTCTCTCTCTCTCTACCCCTTCTGCTTATGCTCTCTCTCTCTCTCTCAAACAAATAAATAAAATTTTTAAAAATGTTTGTTAATTGGAGGGTAAAATCTTAGTACTCCGACTCAGAGCACAATTGATGAGGAACCCTATAAAACTAGAACTCCCCTGGGCTGACCACACTCTGTTGGGAAAATCACTAAACTTCCTGAATTCACAATTTCCTCATATATTAACAGTGATACTAATACTATTGATAGCTACTTAGCTCAACCTTGTAGTTTCAATGACTTACATATAAAAATGGGATAAGATTTACTTTACAGGGTTGCTGAAAGAATTAATGAACAGTGTCTAATATAGTGTAGAAAAGTCTTAGACATTCGATAAATTATAATTTTATTAAAGTTCCTACAAATAGTTAAAAAGTACTTAAATTGTTAATACCACATTTATAATATATATTTCCTATACTTGGCAAGATTGCTACCCTTTTTAAAATTGCTCTCTACAGATTTTATCATGGAAGAATAATGATACCCAAGAGAATATCGTCTTCCTAATAAATTAGTGGAATTAAATTTAAAACTGAACTTTACTAAGCAAAAAATGATTGTGGAATACTGTTGAAACCATCTAACCATTTAATAATACATAGGGCATAATCACTTAACAATGTATTATTATCAACCCCAATAAACATCCGTATCAGGATGTAAAAATTTTATTATGATGATTTATCCATATTGTGGAAATTAGAATAAAAAGCTAGAGAAACTTATTTTAACTTTACCAGATCAACTGTGTAAATGGCTCAATAGTAAGTTAATGTTACCAGTAAAATGTGAAGCAAATATGATATAAAATAATTTGCTAAAATTGAAAGGAGAGAAATAAGGACAGAAATAAAAACTTACAAAAAAAAGAATAGGTGTTCTAGAATTATTTTCTCAGTTATTTCACCATTTAAGATTTAAGCTTCATAAAAATATAGGGACATGTGCAGAGGTGTACTGAATTTAGGTCTTGGATTCAGGTAATCTCAATGGGCACAATAAAAAAGAATGTAGATAAACAGGGGCTCTTGGAAAAGTCTTGATCAATAGTGTTTCATCCTCCTGAGTTTGATGAATATTACTGTATGTGTTATATATGTAGGTGTGTGTGTATTCCACCATTAGAATAGCCTGGGTGGCTCAGTCGGTTGAGTGGCTGACTCTTGATTTTGACTCCAGTCATGAACTCAGGGTCATGGAATTGAGTCCCACAACAGGCTCCATGTTAAGTGTGGAGTCTGCTTGAGATTCTCTCTCCCTCTTCCCCTGCTTGTGCTCTATAAGTATGTAAATAAGCAAATAAATGAATAAATAAATAAAAAGAATAGCCACATACAATGTGAGCATTTACATATCTATCTATCTATCTATCTATCTATCTATCTATCTATCTATCTATCTATATCTATATCTGTGGTTAGAAAAAATGTTAAGTTTACCTCAATACAATTTGTAGGTAAACAGCTAGCCTGTTTGGGGGAAATTTATTACTCTCACGGGTCATCTCAGTAAGGGCTGAGTAGTGAATAGAATCTCCTCAAAATTGGTCTAACGTGATCCTGAAGGCAATAGTAGTTACTTTTATGGACTAGTTTTAGGTGTTAACCAACTCAGAGGTAATGAGCAGAAACCTCTGACCCAGAGCTTGAGGAATTGTAATTTTTTAGATGACTTTCTGAATGGTGATACACACTCTTATATAAAGATAATGCCTTGACACATACAACACTTCCAATATTTAATACGTATTTATGTCCATTATCTTATTTAACCCTTGTAACAATCCAGTGTATAGGGAACATAAGTATCATCAGCTTTACTTTACAGAGAAGGAAATCAACATGTTCCCAGATTGAGGGACTCACTTCTAAGAGACCTAGAATTTCAGTTAGAGTTGAGTCCCCCTTCCAGGCAACTCCTAACTGTACAGACAGACACTGATCAAACTTGCTTTAATCTCGGCCTTTGTAGCTTGGCTACATGTAGGTTTTCATTTCTGTAAATTGGTGCGATTCAGTTTATTCAATGACTAAAATACAAGATTTGCAATTTATTCGTTCAGCTTTTCATTTGTCTGTCTTAGGGCATAAAAATACTCTGAGGGGCTGTTAAAATAAACTTTCAACACTAACACGTTGCCTCTGTTTTTCATTGGGTTTACTCTTTAATCATTCTTTCACCCAGTTCTTTCTTTTCTTATGTAGTTAGAACATTTAGTTCACCCTATTGTTAACATATTTAACTCTCTTCTGAGATGGCATCCTCCATCAGGGCACAGGTTATATTTAGGCCTCTCTGTGCACATTCAATGAATGTGTGGAACAAGATAGTAGTTAGTGCTTACTATGGGCCAGTCACTGTACTTAGAAATTCTGAATGTGTTATTTCACCTGATCATCAAAACAACTCTTTGAGGTAGCTACAGTGATTAAACCCATTTACAGCTCAGTCACCTGACACATTAAAAGGCTATCTTCCTTGCCTAAGATCAGTTATAGACAAAGCTATAACACCAAACCAGGCAGTCTGACTCTGGATCCTTTGATGGTTGAATCAAGGGTAATAATCAGAATAGCTAATACTTTTATAATGCTACTATGCCAGCTACTCTTCTAAGCGCTTTACATATATCAATTTATTTTTTCCAAATATGTCCACATTGAAGTGGTCAGCATCTTCAAGTGTTATTGGGGCATCATTTTCTCCAAAGAGACTAATATGCTTGCAACTTTTGCAGCATCTTCATCCATGACATTGAGTGGGCCACACTGTTAGTGGGCTCTCAGAAGTATTCCTGGACCATTCCTAACACCAGGATGGCTAGCAGTGGCTTAGATATACAGGAAAGTACTTGGGAACACTATACAAGCATAATCTACTATCTCCAACTCAACTTCCCCTTAGTCAGATCCTCAAAATTTCTGAAACCACTCCAAAGCTATTCAAAGGATCAGAAAGATATATGAAGGATATGATTGGAATAGAAAAAAGATAGCAGTCTTACCCAATTGCTGCTAAAAAAACATAACTTTGCAAATTTTACATATGATAAGGTGAACACATTTCTAGGGTCCTGTTTCAAGGCCCTGAAGGGTCCAATGCAGGTAAGAGGTCTTAAAGCTCAAAACTTATCTTCATGGTAATTTTGCATCCATACTTTTAGTCAGGTGGAATTTTCTGTCTCTTGTTTCTTCCTTGTATTCTCTCTCTCTCTCTCTCCCTTTATTATTTGCCCCAGGGGTACAGGTCTGTGAATCATCAGGCTTACACCTTTCACAGCATTCACCAAAGCACAAACCCTCCCCAATGTCCATAACCCATCCACCCTATCCCTACCCTCCCACCCCCCAGTAACCCTCAGTTTGTTTTATGAGATTAGGAGTCTCTTATGGTTTGTCTCCTTCCCCATCCCATCTTGTTTCATTATTTTTCCCTCCCTACCCCCCACGACCCCCCACCCTACCTCTCAAGTTCCTCATATCAGAGAGATCATATGGTAGTTGTCTTTCTCTGATTGACTTATTTTGCTCAGCATCATACCTTCTAGTTCCATCCATGTCGTTGCAAACGGCGAGATTTCGTTTCTTTTGATAGCTGCATAATATTCCATTGTATATATATACCACATCTTCTTTATCCATTCATCTGTTGATGGACATCTAGGTTCTTTCCATAGTTTGGCTATTGTGGACATTGCTGCTATAAACATTCGGGTGCACGTGCCCCTGAGGAACACTACCTTTGTGTCTTTAGGATAAATACCCAGTAGTGCGATTGCTGGGTCGTAGGGTAGCTCCATTTTCAACTTTTTGAGGAATCTCCATACTGTTTTCCAGAGTGGCTGCACCAGTTTGCATTCCCACCAACAGTGTAGGAGGGTTCCCCTTTCTCTGCATCCTCGCCAACATCTGTCCTTTCCTGACTTGTTGATTTTAGCCATTCTGACTGGTGTAAGGTGGTATCTCGCTGTGGTTTTAATTTGTATTTCTCTGATGCCGAGTGATGTTGAGCACTTTCTCATGTGTCTGTTGGCCATTTGGATGTCTTCTTTGGAGAAATGTCTGTTCATGTCTACTGCCCATTTCTTGACTGGGTTATTTGTTTTATGGGTGTTGAGTTTGAGAAGCTCTTTATAGATTTTGGATACTAGCCCTTTATCTGATATGTCATTTGCAAATATCTTCTCCCATTCTGTCAGTTGTCTTTTGGTTTTGTTGACTGTTTCCTTTGCTGTGCAAAAGCTTTTAATCTTGATGAAGTCCCAATAGTTCATTTTTGCCCTTGCTTCCCTTGCCTTTGGTGAGGTTCCTAGGAAGAAGTTGCTGCGGTTGAGGTCGAAGAGGTTGCTGCCTGTGTTCTCCTCGAGGATTTTGATGGATTCCTTTCTCACATTGAGGTCTTTTATCCATTTTGAGTCTATTTTTGTGTGTGGTGTCAGGAAATGATCCAGTTTCATTTTTCTGCATGTGGCTGACCAGTTTTCCCAACACCATTTGTTGAAGAGACTGTCTTTTTCCCACTGGACATTCTTTCCTGCTTTGTCGAAGATTAGTTGACCATAGAGTTGAGGGTCCATTTTTGGGTTCTCTATTCTGTTCCACTGGTCTATGTGTCTGTTTTTGTGCCAGTACCATACTGTCTTGATGATGACGGCTTTGTAATAGAGCTTGAAATCTGGAATTGTGATGCCGCCAACTTTGCTTTTTTTTTTCAACATTCCTTTGGCTATTCGGGGTCTTTTCTGGTTCCATATAAATTTTAGGATTATTTGTTCCATTTCTTTGAAATAAATTGCTGGTATTTTGATGGGGATTGCATTAAATGTGTAGATTGCTCTAGGTAGCATAGACATTTTCACAATATTTATTCTACCCATCCATGAGCATGGAATGTTTTTCCACTTCTTTGTGTCTTCCTCAATTTCTTTCATGAGTACTTTATAGTTTTCTGAATAAAGATTCTTTGCCTCGATGGTTAGGTTTATTCCTAGGTATCTTATGGTTTTGGATGCAATTGTAAATGGAATCGACTCTTTAATTTCTCTTTCTTCTGTTTTGTTGTTGGTATATAGAAATGCAACTGATTTCTGTGCATTGATTTTATATCCTGACACTTGACTGAATTCCTGTATGAGTGCTAGCAGTTTTGGAGTGGAGTCCTTTGGGTTTTCCACATAAAGTATCATATCATCTGCAAAGAGTGAGAGTTTGACCTCTTCCTTGCCGATTTGGATGCCTTTTATTTCTTTTTGTTGTCTGATTGCTGAGGCTAGGACTTTTAGTACTATGTTGAATAGCAGTGGTGATAGTGGGCAGCCCTGTCATGTTCCTAACTTTGGGGAAAAGCTCTCAGTTTTTCTCCATTGAGAATGAAATTCACTGTGCGTTCTCTGTAGATGGNCGTAGATGGCTTTGATGATATTGAGGTATGTACCCTCTATGCCTACACTATGAAGAGTTTTGATTAAGAAAGGGTGCTGTACTTTGTCAAATGCTTTTTCAGCATCTATTGAGAGGATCATATGGTTCTTGTTCTTTCTTTTATTAATGTCTTGTATCACATTGATTGATTTGCGAATGTTAAACTAACCTTGCAGCCCAGGAATAAATCCCAGTTGGTCATGGTGAATAATCCTTTTAATGTACTGTTGGATCCTATTGGCTAGTATTTTCTTGAGAACTTTTGCATCCGTGTTCATCAAGGATATTGGTCTGTAATTTTCCTTTTTGATGGGGTCTTTGCCTGGTTTGGGGATCAAGGTAATGCTGGCCTCATAAAAGGAGTTTGGAAGTTTTCCTTCCAATTCTATTTTTTGGAACAGTTTCAGGAGAATAGGTATTAATTCTTCTTTAAATGTTTGGTAGAATTCCCCTGGGAAGCCGTCTGGCCCTGGGCTCTTGTTTGTTGGGAGATTTTTGATGACTGCTTCAATCTCCTTACTGGTGATGGGTCTATTCAGGTCTTCAGTTTCTTCCTGGTTCAGTTTTGGTAGTTTATATTTCTCTAAGAATGCATCCATTTCTTCCAGATTGTCAAATTTGCTGGTGTAGAGTTGCTCATAATATGTTCTTAGAATTGTTTGTATTTCTTTGGTGTTGGTTGTGATCTCTCCTCTTTCATTCATGATTTTATTAATTTGAGTCCTTTCTCTTTTCTTTTGGATAAGTCTGGCCAGGGGTTTATCAATCTTATTAATTCTTTCAAAGAACCAGCTCCTAGTTTCATTGATTTGTTCCACTGTTCTTTTGGTTTCTATTTCATTGATTTCTGCTCTGATCTTTATGATTTCTCTTCTCCTG
>LNAC01000210.1:1581445-1772433 GCA_002007465.1 Ailurus styani
GGCTTGGTGTTTGCAAATTCCTTTATCTTTTGTTTGTCCTGGAAGCTTTTTATCTCTCCTTCTATTTTCAATGACAGCCTAGCTGTATATAGTATTCTTGCCTGCATATTTTTCTCATTTAGTGCTCTGAATATATCATGCTAGTTCTTTCTGGCCTGCCAGGTCTCTGTGGATAGGTCTGCTGTCAGTCTAATATTTCTACCATTGTATGTTATAGACCTCTTGTCCCGAGCTGCTTTTAGGACTTTCTCTTTGTCACTAAGACTTGTAAGTTTTACTATTAGATGACAGGGTGTGGACCTATTTTTATTGATTTTGAGGGGGGTTCTCTGTGCCTCCTGTATTTTGATGCTTGTTCCCTTCGCCAAATAAGGGAAATTCTGTACTATAATTTGCTCCAATATACCTTCTGCCCCCCACCCTCTCTCTCTCTTCCTCTTCTGGGATCCCAATTATTCTAATATTATTTTGTCTTATGGTATCACTTATCTCTCGAATTCTCCCCTCATGGTTCAGTAGTCGTTTGTCTCTCTTTTCTTCCTCTTCTTTATTCTCTGACATTTTGTCTTCTAAGTCACTAATTCTTTCTTCTGCCTCATTTATCCTAGTAGTAAGAGCCTCCATTTTTAATTGCACCTCATTAATAGCTTTTTTGATTTCAGCTTGGTTAGATTTTAGTTCTTTTATTTCTCCAGAAAGGGTTTTTATTTCTCTAGAGAGGGCTTCTCTATTATCTTCTATGGTTTTTTCAAGCCCAGCCAGCACCTTAAGAATTGTCATTCTGGACTCTAGTTCTGTCATATTACTGATGTCTGCATTGATTAGGTCCCTAGCCATCATTACTGCCTCTTGTTATTTTTTTTGTGTTGATTTTTTCCACTTTGTCATTTTATGCAGATAAGAATAGATGGATGAGAGAACAAAATACTAAAGGGTAACAATGACCCCAGAGAAATATACACTAACCTACTCAGAAGAGACCTAGGACTGGCGAGAAAAGAAAGAGGGGAATAAAACCAAAAAAACAAACAAAAACAAAACAAAACATATAAATAAAACAAAATCCTATATCTGTATCTATATTATTTCTTTCTGTTTCTATATCTATCTCTGTCTCTGACTTTATCTCTATCTCTATCTATTAGATTGGTGAATTTAACAGACCTTATATATATACAAAAAATAAGGTTAAATACAATGAAGGGATAAAATATGACTATAACAATGAAAATTAAAAAAGATTAAAAAGTGTTGTTAAGATATACTAGATTAAAATAGGAAAAAGGAAAAAATTTAAAAGAGTAAGAAAAAAAGAAAAATAAATAAAATTCAAAGAATTTAACTTTGAATGACTAAAGAATCATGGAGAAAAAGCCGTTAATTTTCTGTGTTGCTTTCCCCTAGCTCCGGAGTTCCATAATTCTCAGCAGTTTTGAACTTGGCTTTGGCTGGATGTTTTCTTCTGGGGGAGGGGCCTATTGCTATGATTCTCAAGTGTCTTTGCCTGAGGCGGATTCCCACCGCCCTCGACCGGGGCCAGGCTAAGTAATCAGCTCAGGTTCGCTCTCAGGAGCTTTTGTTCCCTGAACGCTTTCCGTAGGGCTTTGGAGGCTGGGACTGAAAATGGCGGCTCCCAGTCTCCGAACAGGAGGAGCCGAGAGCTCGGGGCCTCAGTCCTCAGTGCGACCTCAGAGAAAAGCAGTCTGTCCCTCCCGTCTGCCTGGTCTCTGGCCCTGCTCCGAGCTCACCCGACCTGTGACCGAGCGTTTTTATCTCTGGCATGTGGCCCTGTTTAGAATCTCCAAAGCCGGCAGATTCCTGCAGCCGCTCCTGTGTGCTCCTTCCAGAGGAGGAAGAAGGAGGTCTCTCCGGGTCTGCCACCTGTGGGGTCCCCGCTCACAGAGCAGTGGCCCAACTGTGCTTCAGATCACGGCCCAAGGTAACCCCAAGCTGAGAGACAACTTCTCAGCTCACCTCTGTCTCTCCCATGGGCTTCTGTCTGATACCTGGGAGCTCGGTCACGCTCAGACACCCCTGGTCGTTTTGTGTCCCTGTGGGTCCTGAGACCACACTGTCCCTGCGAGGGTTTCACCCCCACTTGGCCTCTGGGGTGGCGTCCTTCTGTGGAACCGACTTCTAACAGTTCTGAGTTTGTGCTCTGCTGCTCTCTCACTTGCTGGGAGCCGCCCCTCCCCCCGGGTCTATCTTCCTGTTGCTTCAGATTCACTTCTCTGCACGTCCTACTTTCTGGAAAGTGGTCGATTTTCTGTTCCTAGAATTGCTGCTCTTCTTCTCTTTGATCTCCTGTAGAATTTGTAGGTGTTCAGAATAGTTTGATAGCTCTCTGGGTGAATTTCTGGGACCTGATGATAATCGGTCTCCTACTCCTCCACCATCTTGCCGCTTCTCTCTTCCTTGTATTCTCTTATGTACCTTCTGTGACAAGTAATAATATTTATTTATTTATTTATTTCATTTATTTGATAGAGAGAGAGACTGTGAGAGAGGGAACTCAAGCAGGGGATGTGGGACAGGGAGAAACAGGCTTCCTGATGAGCAGGGAGCCCGGTGTGGGGCTCGATCCCAGGACCCTGGGATCATGACCCGAGCTAAAGGCAGAAGCTTAATGACTGAGCCACTTGGGCCTGCCCCAAGTAATCGTTTTTAAATATATTTTATTTATTTACCTGTGTAGCCACCCTTAACATCCTGCATTCTGTTTTTGTCTTAGAATATTTAACAGATTAACTTGGGTATAATTAACTGATTGATTAATTGGGTACTTATTTAATTATTTAATTGAGATATAGTTTGATAATCAGAACGGGGTTCTTCATATTTTCCCTGCTTGGTATGTAAACATAAATCTTTGGGATGCCTTAACTTTGATGGTGGATAAAGGTTATTAGAAGGACATGAAATTATCTAATGTAGTATCTTTTGTGCTTGGTGGCAGGATCATACACTACCAGATAAAGAGTTTTTGTTTATGCTTTTTTTTTTTCCCTAATGGTTTGGTGCTGTAGAACACAAGATACCAAAATATGCATCAGTATGGTTTCACAGATTACAGGTTGTTACTGTAATGAGAGGTGGGCCAGACAAACTGGGAATAGATGGGCAGAAACACCATAGTCCAGGGAAAGGCTTTATTGCTAATGTCTCCAAAGCTTACCACTTGGAACTGTGCTGGAGATCCTTATGCTGTGGATGAATATCTGGCAGTAAGTACTTTACCTTAAAAATTCACAAGCTGTATTGATCTTTGTTGTTACTGTGTTTATCTTCTTAACCAGAGAGCACCAAAACCAATGGAGGGTGTCCTAGAACTGGGAAAATTTACTAATTTTTCAGTTATAGCACTTAATCCACTTCTCTCTCTGCATCTCAAACTAAGCTGTGAATTCTCTGATAGGAAATGTGTCTTGTTAGTCTTTGAATTGTCATCCACCCCAACATCACCTCTTCATTCTACACTATCCCAATGCTTAAAACTTTGACTTATACCACCTTGGAATTTGTTTATCCGCCTTGGGATTTGTGTCTAATGCATGGGGCAGAAGTAAAGAAGTAGGCTTTATGAAGAAGTAAATGACTGAATAAATATCTCAGTTCTTCTTGAGATAATTTTTGTTTAATCTCATCTATTCTATGCTCATTATTTTAGCTAGGAGGTTATATTGAAAAATTACAGTCTCATAACAAGTACTCAAAAATTTAAGTTTCTAGTTTCTATATAATAAAATTTTAGAACTCCTTTCCCTCCTCTCACTTCTAATTCCTATAAACTAGGTAAGAAAGAAAATAGGCAATCTCAGTGAAGCAAATGAGTCAAATACAAGCTGCTTGTTCCCAAGGAAGGAGATGCCAGTACTGACTGTTGGCTGAGGACATGTTCTTCAGTGGTTTTGTGAGTTGGAGCTAATCTATGTACTTCCTCAACTTCCTTCTTTTAATACCTATGGGGGCACAGGTGAATGACTTAGCAGGAGGTGCCATCTGTGGCCATGGAACAGAGCAAAGTTGTCAAGGGAACCAGGATAGAAATAAGCCTCAAGTATCCAAACCAATGAAGTTTACCGGGCAAGAATTAATAACAAAAATGCTATCAGAGGGCCTAAAATAAATTTGATTTCTATTTGCATAGTATCTCTCACTCACTGAGGTTCCATAGAGGGAGGGGCTTTTTTTTGTAATGTCCCATGTTGTGGAGTTGCAGGTGAAAGCAAACATTATATCATGTGTGATGTAAGCACAAAGTAAGCTTTATCAAGTGAACTTAAAGGCAGGTGCTTGGCTGAATGTTATGTGAAAACCCCATGCCATCTGTGTTGTCCAAGAAGGGTACAGGGATTAGATACCAGCTGAATGTACTGCAGAAATGGTTCAAGGAGGGAGACCCCCTCCAAATATTGCCACTGTACTTTTAGAAAATATCTGACAATGGGGACTTTTGTGAATATGAGAGCAGCCTTACTAAGGGTTGGGGAAGCAGGCTGAGTCTGGGTGCCAGTTACCCAGTGAAGGTGCAAATCACTGTTGATATCCCCAAGCCCTTCACTCTTGTAAGGCAGGGGTACCAAGTCATCCAAGTGGTGTGCAGGATGGTCTTAGGACAGTGCCTGCCACTGGATAAGCACTAATGTTAGTTGAATAAATACATTATTGAGAATTACTATTGCTAAAGTTTCATGAGCATGAAATTTCTGAAATACTGAAAGACCAAACATAAAACACAAAATAGGGATGCTTGGGTGGCTCAGTCAGTTAAGCATCTGCCTTAGCTCAGGTCATGATCCCAGAGTCCTGGAACAGAGACCCAAGTTGGACTCCTTGCTCAGTGGGGAAGCTGCTTCTCCCTCTGTCTGCTGCTCCCCCTGCTTGTGCTCTCAAACTTTCTCTGGCAAATAAATAAACAAAATCTTAAAAAAAAAATACCCCACACAGTAGGTGGTAACCAGGAAGGCTAATGCTGGAACAGCGAACAGAAGGAGAAGCTGAGGTGAGATATAAAACACAAAGCACAGGGGGTAAATGGGGAGAAAACATACGAGAGTGAAAAGAGAAAGTCAAAGTTAGGCCTGAAGCAGGAGAGAGGCTTATAAAGTTAGCTTCAAAGTACTGTTTGGATGAAAAAGAAATTACAGCAGACAACATACATATTAATGAAGCTGAAACAATATTGAACAACAACCCATTATCATTACCTAGACTAGAAGAAAAGACAAGATTAACACCTCACACATCACTAGGATGGAATAAGAATCAGGCTTATCAACAAACTCTCACCTTCCTCCCACTTTCTTCATCTTTCCTAGAAAGGCTGAGAAAAAGACATTCAAGAAAATTAACTCTGAAAAATTGTAGCTGTAGTCATAAATTTTGGTAATTGCAGTGAAATGAGTAAGAGCGTTAGCTTAGGGTAAGGGATAAAATGTGTGTAAAATCTCAAGGAAGTACTTAAATGCTTCTAGAAAACCAGGAAGCAGGACCACAAATGGATAAAGGGTGAGGAGTGAAGGAACTGGGGAGAAAAGGACTGTGATCTTTATTTATTCCTTTTCTAAAGGAAAGAGAAGAGGGCCAAATATTTAACATTGTTTTACTGAAATCAGAATGCTTAATCTTCATTCCTTTCTGTGCCTTTTCTACAAATGCCTTAAATATTTCGTGATAAGCCTAAGGACAGAGATTATACTTTCTTCATAACTATATTCAGCCTTCTCAAATTGCTATTTCCTTATAGTGCAGTCAGATTTAAATCCTCCTGTACTACAGATCTCACTGGACAAAAATAAATTCCATAGGGAAAGACAGTACTCCAAAAGGAGGAGAGTCAGTAGAACCAGAGACCTGCCAGATGAACTGAACCAACGAAGCCCCGCCCAGATCGACCGATTGCTAACTCATCCTCAGACAAGGGACTGAGCTGGACCCCATCAAAACCCAGCAGAGAGGCCAGCCTAGATAAGCTGAGCCCAGCCACCATGTAGATGAATGAGCTACACTGGTGCCTTTTGGTATGTTCCATTGATTTTGTTGTTATGACTTAACTTACCTGGTACAACACCAAACTATTTCCAAACTGTTTATATCAGTTTAAACTCACATCAACAATGCATGAATGAATGTTCTCATTGCTCTATATTCTTGACAACATTATCACTGTCAGTCTGTTTAATTTGAGGAACTTTGGTTTGTAATAATTTTTATTTGGGCTTTATTTTCTGTCTTCCTGACAATAAAAGAGCACCTTTGCATACCTGTATGGCCAGAGTGGAACTTTTGGTCACCAAAAGACACAAATCAAGAGTGAAAAAGCAAACCACAGAAAGGAAGATATTTGTAACACATACAACTTAAAACAGACTTAGGTGTAGAATATATGAAGAATTTCAACAAACCAGGGCACCTGGGGTGGCTCAGTGGGTAAAGCGTCTGCCTTCTGCTCAGGTCATGATCCCAGGGTCTTGGGATCGAGTCACGCATCAGGCTTCCTGCTCAGCAGAGAGTCTGCTTCTCCCTCTGCATTGTTCAAGCTTCTTACCCATTTTTCTTTTGGATTGTTTGTCTTATCGGTTCTTGAAATACTTTGTTTTTTTAAAAGATTTTATTCATTTATTTGAGAGAGAGAAAGAGGGAGGGATAATGAGTGGGGTGGGGGAGGGACAGAGGCAGAGGGAGAAGCATATACTTTTTCATAATTTTCTTTTGCAATCATTTATATTTTTGTACTACTGCTTGTTATTTCTCCTGTTTCATGTTATTTTTGTTTTTATAGTTGTTATATTTCTTTGCTAGTATTTTGTCTAGTGTTGCTTTATTTATGTTCATGAATGGGATTGGACTACAATTTTCCTTTCTTTATTGTCCTCATTAGATTATTAGATTTTGATATGAAGTTTATATTGGTCTCATAAAACAAATTGAGAATGGTCCCACTTTTTCTATCCACTGAAAGATTTTGTGTGCCTTTGACATTATTTCCTCCTTAAACATTTGGTAGAATTCACAGGTGATCTTATTATGTTTGGAATTTTTCTTGTGATCAATTTTACAGAGTCTGTTTCACGAATAGTTTTAAGAGTGTACACGTTTTCTCCTTCCTCCCATATACTTATACTCCCATATACTTACATAAGTGCTTATTATTTGGATATGTTTCTTTCAAACTGCATTTTAAAAAATTCAGTCTGAAAACTTTGCCTTCGAATTGAAACATTTAGTTCATTTATATTGAATTCAAATATTAGGGTTTATTTTTGGTTCATTTGTGTCAACTTCTATTTTTTTCTCACTCCCCTTGCTTTCCTATTTTTAGAATGATTAAAAAATTTATTCCTTTCCTTCTCCCCTCTTTTAGGTTGGAAGTTATGTGCTCTTTTACTTTTTTTTCATAGTTACCCTGCTGCAAGGTGCATCTTTTTCTTTTCAAAATCTATTGTTATCTGATACTTTTAACCTCTTCCCAGAAAATAAGTAATTTAAAATACCTTCAGTTTACTTTTTTTCTGACTTATGTGACATTCATCACTTATTTTAATTCTTATGGATATTAAACTGCATAGGAAAGTATTATTTTTTATTTTGTAGTTAATATTAATTTTATTTACTCTTTAATCTTTTTTGCTTTTCTTTAGTTCTTGCTTTATCTTCAGACTTCCTTCTGAGATCATTGTCTTTTTGTTTGAAGACAACATTTAGAGCAGTTCTGCTGGTGAGAATAACTGTCTTAGATTTATTTTTGAAAACATGTTTATTTTACCTTTATTCTTAAAGATTTTTTTTTTCAGTGGTATAATTTTAGGATGGGAGGAATATTTTTTTTCTGGCTTTTAAAAATACTATTACATTCTTTTCTGGCTTTGTGTCTGTTGAGAAGGCAGTAGTCAATTTAAATGTTATTCTTTTGAAAAAATCTTTTTTATTCCTTTTGACTACTTTTTAAGATTTTCTCCCATCTGTGATAGACTTGAAAGTGACTTTCTCAGAATATGTCTTGCTTGAGGTACATTGTGTTTCTTGAGTCTGTGGCTTGACATCATTCCTCAGTTTTGTATCAGCCATTAAGTGTTCAAATTATCCTCGTGCTCTATTCTAAACCCTGCTTTTCCACCAGTATTTCCCTTTTGAGTAATAGCACCATTGTTCGTCCAGATGAAGCTATTCTTGATGTTTGTTTTTTTTTTCTTTTCACACCATATCCAATCTATCAGAAGCTTTGTTAGTGCTATTTAAAAAATATACTTGGGATATTTTTGGGGATCCCAAAAATACTTGGGATCACCTCTCTCCTGTACACCTCTCCCACCTTAATCCATGAAGCAGTTGTTTTCACTGGGACAACTGCAGTGGCTCCACTAGTCTCTGCTTTCTGTCCTCCTGTGCTCCAATATTTCAACCCTCACACAGCAGCCAGAGGGAGCCTCTTTAAGTCCAGATCATATTATGTCACTCCTGTGTTCTGTCTTAAAATGGTGTGTGTCCTCTCACACTTACATAGTCTTTTTTTTTTTTTTTAAGATTATTTATTTATTTGAAAGAATGAGAGAGCACGAAAGGAGGGAGTGTCAGAAAGAGAAGCAGACTCCCCGCTGAGCAGGGAGCCCAATGTAGGACTTGGTCCTGGGTCTCCAGGATCAGGACCTGAGCTGAAGGCAGTTACTTAACCAACTGAGCCACCCAGGCACCCTCACATTTACATAGTCCTTATCACAGTGGACCAGGAGGGCCTTCATCGTCTGTCCTCTGGCTGGCTTTCTTACCACCCTCCATCCAGTCACATTACTCCAGACACATAGGACTCCTTGCTCCACCTGGGAAGTATCAAACATGTTCCTGCCTAGGCCTTTGTAGTATGGTTCCCTCTGCTGAAGATTTTTGCATACCTTGAGGCTTTCATTCATTCCCATATCTGACCAAATTTCACTTCCTCAGAGATGCCATCACCATCATTCTTTATCCTCTGCTCTGTTTTTCCTCTTGGCACTTTCATTACCTGATGCCTATATTTTGTTATTGGATTATTTCTTTTCCTGAATATTTCCATTAAAATATAAACTCCGTGCAGGCAATAATATTTTCTGATTTTGTTTTTCTTATTTGCTGCATCCCCAAGGTCTAGAACTATGCCTGATACATAGTAGGCAAATAAATACCTGTTAAGTAAAATAATTAATGGCTGTTGGCATTTTTCCTCAATAAACACAATAGGAAGAAGGTATTGGAATAAAGAATTGGTTGCAATAAGATAGTTCAATAACTTGGATGAGGTGGGGAAGGCTGTAATTGTGGAAATAGTATTGAGAACTTTTAGATGATTTTTAAATCCTTTACTTAAATTTTTAAATCCTACACTGACATTGAGGGCTTGAATAAATTGCGGATTTAAACATATTAAAGAGAGAACTTTTAATTTTATCATGACATAAAGTATTACTAAAATGATCTGAAATTAAAATTCAATAAGGAATTTTTAATTGAAGAACTTTAATGACTGTGTATGCCTTTCTTTCCAAATAATCAACTTATCAACACTTTGTCTTGATGTGTATATGTGCATCACTCATCATTTAAAATAGTGATGCCTGAAATGAAGATATGTGACAGTTGTTTAACAGTCACACAGCAAGTCAATACAATTGATTGAAGATACTGTTGAAAAAATCGAGAGAGCCCAGAGAGATGTAAGCGAACATTTTTTTAAGTGGGCATTTGCAAAGCTCTTGTTTTTTGAAATTTGGCCTAATATTTCATCTAGATTTCATGAAATAAATATAGGTCAGGACTTGCTTTAAAGTCATGAATTTATATGAACCAACCCCAGTTTATGCCTTGTTATCACAAGAAGTGAAAAGATGGATAAAGGCATCTTCTTAAAGATTCTGAATAGAAAAAAAAAAGATTCTAAATAGATGTTGGTTATAATTTTATTTGAAATTATTTATTGATTATTATAAACTTATTTGTAAAAATTTTTGGTATCTAATGATTGTTATAGTTTGGTATCTAATGTACACATTTGTGTACTAAGATAGAATAAAGAATTATCTTTGGGATTTCTAAGTGGTAGGTTTTCACCATGAGTGAGAGTTTTACTTCACAAGAATTTCCACTGGTATAATTTTTCAGAATGTAAACATGGTGAATATGAAAGTGTGTTTGTGAATTACTGTTCAGTCTGTAGATGACTTCCGTCAATATTGCATAAAGGAGTTGTGAGAGATTATTGCTTACTGTTATTCATTCACTATTTTTTTAATCCAACAAACATTGACTGTACACTTTTTGAGAGGCACTATATTAGGAAGTAGGGGGTACCAAAATCATTGGAGTCCTGTCTTCGGTGAGTTTGTGCCTAGCAGAAGGAGAAAAAAACCCAAAGTCAATTTTAGTAATGATACTGGGTCATTGATCTGGTGCTGACTGGTGCTTTTTATCTAGGCTGAGAGTTCATTCTACTTTCCCACACAAAGACCAAGAGTTCCTCAAAACTATAATCTTCTCAGGAATCAACATTTATTACATGTCTACTATTTATAGAGAGTAAAATAAAATATAAATGGGATCTTAAGAGTGTTTAAGAAATCTGTAGACATATGCAAAGAAACACGGATCTTCACTGAAAAGCAGACTCAGACATATAAAGAGAATGAAAAAAAATAGAACAGCTTCATACACACTGGCATTAGAGAGATATAATGAGAAGAGAACATTTAGATCTGAACAAAGAAGAAATGTGCAAGCCTGTTGTGTCTCTGCCTGTGTCTCTGACAATATTCAGCTAGTTAGTATCATTATAGGTACATGCTCCAGGACTGGTCAGTGACGTTTATGTTCTTATTGGTGTTTATAAACTGGAGTACCTGCTGTGTTGACTGTTCTTCCTGTTTTAATTCCAAGAACAACTGAGACCACTTGGAAGAGTGGAGAGTCATGTCAACAACTATATGCTATGTGCTATGTAAGTTGCTGAGGATACAAAGGCAAATTAGACATGTGGTCCTTTCATGAAGACTAAAAGCAACTGAGAGAGACAGATATGTAAATAAGAAGTCACTTAAATTTTTCTAAATGTAAAAAAATGTTTTCTCACTGGATGTTAAGAGAGTGTAGCAGAACCACACCTAACCCATGGCAGGGGATTTGGCAATACTTCCTAGACTTCCCTGTAAGCTAACTACTGAGTTGAGTCCTGAAATGTGACCAGAAGTTACTCAGAGAAAGTAAAGGATGAGGAGATACCCATGGACAGGGAGACTATGTTCAATGATAGGGGAACAGAGAGAACAGGAGAGGGTGTGACTGTGGGAGTGGAGGAGAGCATCATTGGACATGAGATAGTCTAGGAACTGAAAAAGTAGGATTTGGGATGTGTTCATAAAAATGCTTAAGTTGCCAAAAATGGTGAGCCAGGAGACAACACCTTCAGGGAATGAATAGGAATGACCATCAAGGACGACACATGACAAAAATAAAGACAAGAAGAAAGTGTGTAGATAAATAACGTTAGAATTAAAGAGAGAGAGAGAGAGAGAGAGAAAGCAGCACTCTGAACCAGATCATGGAGGTGAAATGGTTTGGAAGTAGGTGGCATTGAGAGTTAGAGGAGGACAACATGCCCACTTCCCAATCTTGAATTTTATAAAGTACGAGAGAATAAACAAACTGAAAGACTGACCAGAGACATGTTCTTGTCAGAGACTACTTAGGATTCAGATAATTTAGAGAGTTGGAGGGATCCTCAAGGTTGGAATAGATGGAAAAAAGATTGAAAACATGAAGACATCAGTGACTCTCAGTTAATAGGCAGTATGAGTAGAGATAGAGGTAGAGTTGATCAATGATGGAAAGAAAGAAAAAGAAATGTCACAAAGGCCAGCACCTATCAGGAAGCAGCTTCCTGAGAGGTTATTGCATGGAAAACTTTATTAAATTCATAGTAAGGCTTCAGTAATTATGCTCAATTAAGATATGTAGAACAGAGAAGTTGAATCTTCAGCTGAATCCATTATGCATTTGAGTTATTTAGCAAATCCTCTGCACTGACTTCATACTTGAACAAACATTTGGTTATAATTTGACTTCTCATGTGGGTTTTTCTATAGGGAGAGCATATCCTGGCCACACTGATGGGAATATTAGAGCTGCAATTTAATAAAATAAAATGACCTGGTTTACAGATTTTATACATCAGTTTGATGATAATGGTTTATTGTAAGGCAACTCCTGATGAAATAAGCCTTCTGAACCTCTATGGCCAAAGGGCAGAATTTGGACTCAAGGAAATTCATTAGGCATTACTTACCTGCTATCCTTCCCAGATGTTACCTCTTCTCTCGTTTCTCATCTTTTTTTAATTTTTTATTTTTAGTGTTTACAATGCTAACTATAGAGGATTCAGAAAAAAGAGAGATTTGAGGATGGCAATGGGTTGAGATTCAGTAATGAAAGATTTGATATTCAGGACAAGAGATGTAATATGCAATTGAAATATGAGTCTAGAAGTTGCTCTGGACTGGAGACATGGATTTGGGAGTCACCAGCACATTGAAGAAAGCAATAGGATTAGGGAAGATCTCTCAGAAAGAGTGAGTACAATGGAAAGACAAGGTCAAGACTCAAGGATAGCCAACATCTAAGAGAAAGACCAAGGAAGAGAGAAAGTGGAAGAAAGAGTGAGCTGAGAGGCACGAGTGGATTTCAGCAGCATAAAATAGGAACAAGAATGTTCCAAAAGTGAGGTAGTTCAGAGTATGGAAAATAAGTTAAAGAATATGGAGTTAAAAGAGTTCATTGGATTTAACCAAAAAAGTTGTTGATCTTGGAAAGGGTAATTTCAGTAAAGTCATTGGGCACAGACCAAAGTTTAGGGATTTGAGACATGAATAAAACTTGAATAAATGGGAGGATGAGAATGTGGAAGTGGGTGAAGAAAGTATTAATGCCCTGTGAATCTCGAAAGTTCCAGGCCAGTAAATTAATTAGTGGAATTAATTAATTAATTTCAGAATAGAAATGACTAAGATGTGCTGTCAAAGTGTGAAAGGTATTGAGTGATTTTTTACTTCAATTTCCATTCACAGACAAAGCAGCCTTTCTCAACTTAGATTTGGTAAGAATTCAGTCTTAATGTACTAAGGATTCCATTGTATGGGATGTACTTCTCTCCTGTGTGTTTAGAATGGTCCTATTTTATTCTATCCTTGGAATAATGTAGAGAATAGTCACTCACATAACTTTCTGTGTTCTGTGTTCCGATGCATTAGTATCACCTGGGAGTGTGCTAGAAGTGCAAAATCTCAGGGGCCATCCAGACCTGCTGGATCAGAATCTGTGTTTCCAATATATACTCTTATGATTTCATTACACATTAAACATTACAGTTTGAAAGGCACTGCTTTAGAGCAATGGTTCTGAACCTTGGCTGCACTTTAGGATCACCTAGGAGGCTAAGGAAGAGTGCTGACGCTCAGGATTCACCATCAGAGGTTCTGATTCAGTAGGTCTAAGATGGTGATGTGGGTATCGCTATTTTTCAGTAGCTCACCAGGTGGTTCTTGAATGAGGCCAGAGTTGAGAACAACTGGACCTGGGAAATAAGAGCCCAAGTCACAGGAGCCTTGAGCAGCAGTTGAGACAGAAGTAGATTGACCACTGATCAGTAAAATGAGGCCAATGATGCTTCCTGATTTCTTGGTTCAGCAGGTGGGAAGAAGATAAATTATATAAAACCCGTTAACTGCTTTGAGTTTCATAGAGGAAAGTTAAACTTATAAATGTTATATAATATAATTATATGGTAATGAAGACAAATATGCAAATGCCTAATTGAAACATAGAGAATGAGATACAAAATGAAACAGACCTTGAGAAAGCTTCTTAGGAATTGAAGAGTAATAAAAACTAATAAAGTGCTTGTCGGGGAAAATACATTTAAACTCTAACTTCCAGATGAATTTTAGCAATAAATTTAGTACCTGTCCTCCCAATTTTTAGTCAAGAGTATAGATACAAAAACTTCTAATGTAAAAATTTTTTAATCCTATAATAGTTATGATAATTATTGAAACCCAATGGGTTAAATGAGCTGTTTTAAAGGTTTTTATCTATATTGCAATGTAAATAGAGATTTGCACAATTATCATCCAGTTAAGGACAATCTATACACCCATAGGACCCAGAAATGCCTAGTCTACAGGACGGTAGTTCAGTTGGTGTGAATTACTGGTACAACTGAGTCATCTTCCAAATTCATGAGGAAATATGTAAAACCTGAGGTCATTACTTCCCTCATTCTGAGAATGAGTCACAGCTCAGATCTTTTCCCCAGGGGGATTCAGGCATTGTTTGCTTGGCTGTTACTCTTTCCTTTTTCCTAGGTCATAGGCCACCACAGTTTTGATGATGGGTTGTTCTAGACTATTCTTTGTTTCCTGTTATAGGATTCTCATTTGAACCTTCAGAAAAATATCCACGTGATATTTGTATGATGCTTTAACAACCATTTTCTCATTTGAGACTCACTAAAATTATTTAAGGTATACAGACCAGAGGTTATGTTTTCCTCTAATGGATGATAAAACTGATCGATGTTCAAAAACATTGAGTTTGTTCCCTAATGTCTCAGTGCTACTTGAAATCACTATTTATGGCTAGTTATAGTCCTACTTCAGTTGAAAGTATCCATGTCTAGAACCTGGATTTTGTTCAGAAAACCAAGTGATTCTTCTTTTCATGTCCTTTCACTTAACATTTTATCTTATAGCTTCCCTATCCCCACCCCCATTTTTCATTCTTTCTCTTTTTAACTCTTTGTAATTTGTCAGTTGTAGTCTTATTTCCCCTTGCTTTATATTTCAGCATTCTAGTTTCATTCATAGCCTTGTCTACTCTAAATTGTAAATTTATACATTTCATTTATATCTATTTCATGGTAATAGTTGAGTTAAAAATTTAAGAGTAACTAAATAATTCATGTTTTGTTATTGGATTTAAATAACTGGGGAGTAGAAACATTTTTGGGGCCATTGGCACTTTTTAAGCAGTGTCTTATGCATTATACCTGTTGAAAAGTAGATAGCAGACCAGAAATAGAGTCACCTGTGCTAAGCCCCACATCAGGAAACCAAGACTTAATGCATAACCTAACTACAGTCCTACCCCTACTCCCTCAGAAATGTGACCTTTAACCAGCCAACCTGGAATTTCCTGGTCAGCATTAGGAAGTAATCCACTTTTATTTTATTTTATTTTAAAGATTTTATTTATTTATTTGACAGAGAGAGAGATCACAAGTAGGCAGAGAGGCAGGCAGAGAGAGAGGAGGAAGCAGGCTCCCTGCTCAGCAGGGAGTCTGATGTGGGGCTAGATCCCAGGACGCTGAGATCATGACCTGAGACGAAGGCAGAGGCTTTAACCCACTGAGCCACCCAGGTGCCCAGTAATCCACTTTTAGACCCCCTATCTTCCCCTTAGGAGAGTGACCTTGCCTGAAACAATACACATTTTGCTAATAATTTCCTTTTTCCCCCATCCCTTCTCGTTTTTAAAAACCTTCCATCTTATACATCTCCTTGGAGCTCCTTTCTATTTGTTATATGGGATGTTGCTGATCATGAATGGTTTAATAAAGCTGATTAAATCTTCATATGTCCTTATTTGAATTTTTGTTTAACAGATTTGGTGGAAGCAATGGGAGACTTCCAGTGGAAGGAGACTTCCAAAGACTCTGGGGACAACGAAAAACACAGGTGTGGTACCTCACAAATCCTTTGAGTTCACTGGCTGGCCATTTCTGAGAGCTGTGGGTAGTTCTTTCTCAGTTCTGAACTCTGCTGTCTTTGCATTGAGCTCCCCATCTAATTGGCTTTCCTTTACAGGGCAGGTTCCACCTGAGCTGGAAGATGGTTCTGCCCAGAGCTAAGCTTCTAGCCTTTCTGACTGCAATTCCTAGGTTTCTGAGTGGAAAACCCAGCTGTTGATTTTGCCCTCAGATTTCACTTTGGGAACTGACTGCTGGGGGTTTAGTATGCAGTTCTACATTTGTCTGGAATCCTTCCCCGGATTCCACAATAGAAACTGCTGGTGGCAGCTGTTATTCTTCATTTTGTTTGGAATTAGTCCGCAGCTCCATTCTTTGGGGTTTGCTGGTTCAGACCTTTCCCCAGTCCAGTGTCCCATTGGAATTGGTGGTGGTACACACAGGGTGTTTTCTTGGTCAGGACACAGTAACATCTGTTGGTTACTGCTGACATATTAAGGTGCACTGGTTTGTTTGTCTTGTTTTATGTAGATAATAGTTATTGCTAATAGGGATCTTGGAGGTCAAAAAGCTACAAAAATTGGTGAGTACAAGTTGAGCACTTAAGTGTTAAAGTGTCACTTCACCCAAAGATTCTCGTATTATGATAAGTTGGCTATGGAATGGGTCAGATTGATATGAGGTCACTTGCCAACCTCAGGGAAATTTTGTGCAACAAAGTACACTGTAAATGTACACAGTCCCCGTGGGGCATCTGGATGGTTCCATCCGTTAAGAATCTGCCTTTGGCTCAGGTCAGGATCCCAGGGTTCTGGGATTGAGCTCCGTGTTGTGCTCTCTGCTGGGGAGCCTGCTTATCCCTCTGCTCCCCACTTGTGCTCTCTCTCGTTGTCTCTGTCGCTATCTCTGTCTCTCCTTCTCAAATTAAAAAAAAAAAAATCTTTAAAATTTATAATCCCCAACTCCATGACACATTCCTCTTCGGTATTAGTTTGGCTCTGAGATATCCAAAGCTTAGTTAAATGAATAAATAGACAGGTAGAGAGATAGGATCTTTAAAACCAGAGAGTTAAGCCTGCCCCTTTCTAATACACCTGCTTATTTTGTCTAAAAACTATGGTCCCAGAGCAATAAATATCTACCAAAATGACAAAATCTTACTGAAGACAACCTAGAATTACAATGGCTGTTATGGGGAACATTCCAGTTAGACAAGGTCATTGATTTAAGAAGTACATTTGAAAGTAAGGGTTTCTGAATTAAACAATGTGATTCCTATTTTAATTGGTATGCAAAAGCTTTCAAAAGCCTTCAAGATTCCAAAATAGTTTCATTAAAAGACTCCTTACAAAAGACTAATGAAAAATTAAAGAGACAAGAGGTACCTAAGCAAAAGACAGTAGGTCTGATACAACTCTTACTCCTCTCCTCTATCCTTCTTTACCTGAGTACCCATGTTTTACTAATTGTCTGTCTGAATTGCCTTTCCACTCTGAAGTGACTATACACAGTTATTTTTAAAAATAAAACCACCTGAGATTGTAGCAATCTTCCTCAGATAGTTTTTACTCTTTGGTCAAAGATGGAACTAAAGGCTATAGTTAAAGATTTTTTAAACTTAGTGAAAATCCTCAAACATTTTTAAAATATTTTATTTATTTGAGGGAGAGAGAGAGTGTGAGAGTGAGCATGAGCAGGGGAAAAGGCAGAGGGGGAGGGACAAGCTGATTTCCCACTGGGTGGGGAGCCTGACAATTCGGGGCTCGATCCCAGACCCCTGAGATCATGACCTGAGCTTCAGTCAACTGAACCACCTAGGCGCCCCTCATCAAAATTTTTTGAAGAATTTAGAAACTGTACTGGAACCTATGACCCCAGGCTATCAAATATTTATCAGTTTGTGCTCATGTTTGTAGGACCTGGGGAAGCCAAAAATGGATTCAGGAAGCAGAATGGCATAATCCCAAAGATGATATTTGAGATCTTTAATCTCAACAGGATCCCTTAATGGACCAGAATATGCTCAAAGTATAGCAGCTGACCTTTTAAAAGCCATTCCTAGAGTCTTCCCTGCCTGTACTGATTGGTCTATTACTCAAACATGCAGACAAAAGAAAGATGAATCTGTAGCTGACTTCAAAGCCCGTCTGGAAGTTCTCCTTCTGTGGCATTCTGGATGCTATACAATAAACAAGGCCACCCAACCCGCTCTAGTTCCCCTATTTTTAATTGGATTATCTTCTGAGATTAGTGGGTTAATAAAAACACAAAAACTAGGATGGGTAGTCATCAGTCTTGCTGAACTCAGGACCATAGCTGAGCATTTTGGAAGAACTTTAGAACAAGATCATAAATAAAGGTCCACTAACATACTGGCCTTACAGGTACAATGGCTCCAAGGCTAAAGACCTTAAAGAAAATAACACCTGGACCTGCCACATAACATCTTTCTAGGGGTCCCCCATCAGAATAATGGCCCAAAGATCAATGTTTCATTTGTAATCAGCTGGGACACTGGGGGAAAAAAAAAGGTCCTCAAAAATCCTATGCAAATTCTTCAAGGGGGGACCCCCACACTGGGCCTTCCCCCAAACTGATGGGACTTCCAGGGACCCTCCTCTAACCTGCTACCAGAAATAACCTTAAGTAGCCAAGGAGAAACTAAAATTAAAATTAGTGGAAAATCTAACCAGATTCTGATAGATACTGGGGCTACACATTCTTCTTTAAATCCCACCTTCATAAGGCAACAAACCCTTCAGGGGTATCTAATAAAGTTTAGAGAGTATTTCTGCCTCAGCCATTATGATTGGTTCTGAGAACTTTTACTGAAAAACATTCATTTTTGCTATATGATATAGCCCCAGTCAATCTATTAGGTAGATAATTCCTTTCTAAATTAAAAAAAAAAGCTAGTATATTTTTGCTTCAGTGGAAACCTCCACCTTAAGGTTTCCTGGCCATCTCAAACCTGATCTTTTATGTTCTTTACAACCTATACTTGACATAGACATATATACTTGACATACCAATATCTATTTGTTTTTACTTGGAACCATCAATAATGTACTTGGACAGTTATGCCTCAACTGTTCACTGAGGCCCCTTCTCATTTTTCCGAAGTATTCCACCAAGATTTAAGCACCTCCAGTTCCCCAGGAAATTGACCCTTTTACAATACCCTGTTGTTACGTAGGCTCAGTTTCCAAAGAGGTGCCCATAAAAGATTCCACTTATTTACAGCAGCAATTGGCTGGAAATGGACATAGAGTCTCTAAGGAAAAATTATAATTATATCTGTATACTCTTCGTTACCTCGGTCATAATTTAAGTGCTGAAGGATCCAGTAGTCTCCAAAAAGAATTAAGCTAATCCAGCCATTTCCCGGGCCCATAACGAAGTGACAGCTTTGTAGATCCTAGTTCTGGCTGGTTATTATAGTCTGTGAGTTCCTAACTTTTCTCTTTTGGCTTCCCTGCTCTATGATCTTAACTAAAAGTTAAGGGACCCCTTCCTTGGGAAGAGAAACATGAGCAGGCCTTTATAAGACTAAAACACATGCCCTAGGGCTCCTTAACTATTCAGAACTTTTTACCTTATTCGTTCATGAAAAGATAACTAAGCCCTAGGAGTGCTCATGCAAGAACACAGTAATAAACACAGGTCTATTGCCTATTATAGCATGTAACTATAGCATACAGTTGCTCATGCTTATCTCAGCTGTCCTTAGGCTACAGATGCAGCCACTAACTTAGTAGAAGCCTCAGAGGATTTAATCTTAGGAAATAGCATTTATTTACAAACTCCACAGACTATTCTAAGTCTTATTAACCCAGATTGACTCAACATTTCTCTGTAAGCATACTAACCTCCTGTGAGACACTTTTGCTTTCACCATCTAATCTACATCTTAAATGTTACAATGTTCTTAATCCTGTATATTACTACCGCTGCCTGAGGAAGGCAAGCCCCATTACCATTAAGCAATAACTTCCTATGTCGTGACACCATGTCCTTATTTACGAGACACTCTTTTGACTAATCCTGATCTAATTTTGTTTGTTGATGGGTCATGTTGTAAAAATGAGAAAGAGAATTTTCAAGCTGGTTATGCTGTTACTACCTGCTGTGAACTCTAGAGGGGAAATATCCTGCAAACTAAATCATCCCAACAAGCTTTTGTGGTTGTCCCTGATTTTAGGATATTATGGAATCAATGGGGTTTTTTTACGTCCACTGGGATCCCAGTCAAAATGGGCAATTAGTCAATGAACTTGCTATTCTCTTACCTTCTGAAATTGCTGTTACCAAAATCGAGGTTCACACTAAAAGGACTGAACCTGAGTCTCTAGTAGATGCTCTAGCTGACTTTCATGCAAAAGCAGCCAAACAAAATCTACAAAGATTGAGGCACACGTAGATGAAGTTCATCCTGCTTCTATAAAAAAGGACCTCTTATAGTCAGACTTTTGCCATCCTGATGTCCTTGTGAAATGGCCATGGTCGCCTAAATCAGAAAAACTAAGACGGGCAAACAGTGGTTGTAAATTCAGTAACTGTCGGGCTATGGGAAAATCAAGATGGCCATTTAGCTCTTCCTGGCTCCCTGGCAAACCCCATTTTTCAGTTTTTGCAGTCTTTGCCCCACCGTGGTGCATTCAGAATGACTCAAAATAGGGGCACCTGGCTGACTCAGTTGGAAGAGCATACAACTCTTGATCTCAAGTTTGTGAGGTTGAGCCCCACATTGGGTATAGAGATTACTAAATAAATAAATAAATACATAAACTGAAGGAAAAAAAAGATGACTCCCACTATAAATAAGCATTGGTGAGGAGACTTCTATAAAACTGGAAAAAGAGTACATCTTCAACGTTAGATCCATAATCCTGGAAAAAGTATTTTTGTTCCCAGAGGCCTCAAACCTTCTCTTTCTGACCCCTTGAACACCTGCAGCTGAACTTCATTCAATCACTGCCAAGTATGGGTTATTCATATGTTCTTGTTTTGTATGTGTGTTTTCTGGAGGGGTTGAAGCCTTTGCCTGCTGTGAAGCTGATGCAATGCAACATCAAAGACACTGTAAGAGGACATGTTTTCACTTGGGATATACCTTCCATAATCTCCAGAGATGAAGGCACCCACTTCCCTGGGCAAATCATGGAAGCTTTAAAAAAATATTTACAAATTTCTTAGAATTATCACTTTCCCTATCATCCTCAACCATCAGGCAAAGTTGAAGAAAAAAAAAAAACTAATGGGATTCTCAAATGTAACATCTCTAAACTTGTTGAAACTGCTGGACTTTCTTGGCCTAAGGTGTTGCCCCTGATTCACAGTACCCACTGTGGGAAGCATTAATCCACTTCACATGAGATAGTCACTGGTAGGCCAGTGTCTACTGGTATACAACTGTCTGCTAATTCCTGGTTCTCCCATGCTAACATAAACAGTTACTCTACATCTTTAATGTCTTATGCATTAAAGCCTAGTATCAACAGCTTATAGAAGCTTTCCAGGATCGCAGTTCAAAGGATCCTCTTATTCATAGACTGGAACCTGGTGATTGGGTACTCTGGAAATGTTATCAGAGAAAAACAGAAAGTGCTCCTTACCACTGACACTGCTGCAAAATTAAAAGGCTTGAGTCTTGGCTACACACCTCATAGCTGAAGAAACCTCCACCTGACAGCTTTTCTGGTGCAGATGCTAGAAAACTCCAAATCAAATTGATGGGGGAAAAAAAAAAAGCTGACCTGGAGGTAGACCGTTTCCACCCAAGATGCCAGTTCAAGACTTAATACTTTAAACGTGAAACACTTTTTTCCTCTCTTTCTTCCATTTACTCTGGCACTGGCCTGAAATGATCACACCCTCATCTGTATCTTCCAGACCATTTCCTGAGGGGGTAAATTTTAGGATGCTGGATTTCTCACCAAAGATTCTGATCTTCCATAATGCCAGAGAGCCCCTGAGTCTGCCTGTGATCAATATCTTTTATTCCACATCACTATAAACCACAGTTTACCCCTCCTTATAAGTTTCTTACTGACTTCAACTCTTATGGCCGAGCATCCTATGCCTTGTTCTTAACCTTTCCTTAGTTATATCTGTGTATACCTAGTTAGACACAAATACCTATGTAAATCTTAGTGCCTTTATATTTCCTTGTTTCCATGATTATTTAGATCAGATCTGCCCCTACTCACTATGAGATCTCACCAGTGGAACCCAACTCTGCAAGGCACTTAGAACAACTTTTTATTTCACGCTAGGAGATTTTTTTTTTCCTTATGTCCTGAAGACCTAACTGACCTGTGACTTGGACAAGTAAATGCAGCAGTCCCTGTAAATGTTTATTAACAGTATCACCTTAACAGGAATGGTTTATTCCTCAACAAGCTATGTCTTTGTCTGTGGTGATCATTCCCCTTGGGTCCATGAATGCCTTGAAAACTGGTACACAGCCAGATAACATCTCACTGTGCCCCTAACTTTCTACAAACAACCTAAGATACTTCACTGGTCAACTCTCTTGGATTTACATTGTCGAGTTAGAAAGGAATTATCAGGAGGCATTAATGACTCAGGATGCACCTTCTTTGGCAATGCCATACTGCCCTGGTTAAAAGTAAATGTAAATGAGACTACTGTTAGAAATCTTTTCTTAACTCTTGAGGATATTGTGGAATCTGTTGCTAAGACAATAGCTACCCAACAAAGATCCTTAGACTCTCTGACCAAAGTTGTTCTTGATAGTAGAAGAGCCCTTGATTATCTTTTACCTGAGCAAGGAGGTTATCTCTCTTATGGCCAATACCACTGGCTGTACCTGAATTAATTCTAATGGGGAAGTTGCAGCTCAACCACATAAGATCACTGGGCAAGCCGCTTGGCTTAAAATGGTGACTCCTTCAATAGGGTCTTTCTTTGGTTTATTTAATTTTGATTGGTTTGGGTCTTAGGAACCATGGCTTCAAAGTGCATTCTAAACATTGGAATGTGTCCTGCTTATAACTATCATATCATAATAATCTCCCTGGTACATTGTATTCTCTCAAAAGCTTTAAATGGATGTTCATAGTTGTTAGCCCCCAAACAAATAATCTCCCTAAGACTAAAATGTTGGGAGAGAAATGGAGAGGAGGACCGACTTAAGAATCGTGAACCTGAAGTCGTGGCTTGTGACTATCACAGAAATTAAAATGAAAAACTGTCATGGGCGCCTGGGTGGCTCAGTGGGTTAAAGCCTCTGCTTTCAGCTCAGGTCATGATCTCAGCGTCCTGGGATCGAGGCCCGCATTGGGCTCTCTGCTCAGCAGGGAGCCTGCTTCCTCCTCTCCCTGTCTCTCTGCCTGCCTCTCTGCCTACTTGTAATCTCTCTCTCTGTGTCAAATAAATAAATAAAATCTTAAAAAAAGAAAAAAGAAAAACTGTTGTGACCTGTGAATATCACACAAAGGATCAACAAAATTTTATGAAGACGGTGGGAGATACAGAGTGGTAGCTAAGAGCGGTACTAAGGTCTTAAACTTTGATCACATCTCTCAATTAAGCTGAGAGTCTAACCAGAAGATGGAAGGTTGTTAAAAATTTGCAAAGGGAGGCCCAGAAAGGAGTCACTTGTGCTAAGCCCCACATCAGCAAACTAAGACTTAATACCTAGCCTAACTGTAGTCTTAGCCCCGCTAGGAATATGATCTTTAATCAGCCATCCTGGAATTTCCTGGTCTGCACTAGGAAGTATTTGCCGATAGACCCCTTCTCTTCTCCTTAGGAGGGTGACTTTGCCTGAAACAATATGTTCTTTGCTAATAATTTCCATTTCTGTAGCCCCTCTGTCTTTAAAAACCTTCCATTTTGTATATCTCCATGGAGCTCCTTGCTAGATGGGATGCTGCCCGGTTCGTGAATTGTTAATAAAGCCAAATAGAACTTCAAATTTACCCAACTATATTTTTTTATTTAAAATCTCTTCCTAAACATAACTAGTCTATGCTCATTGAGTTCTGGTTTCTTTCCCCAACAGAAGTGAAAATCAGATATTTTATCAAAGTGACAGTGTGGTATTCATTTTTCATATTTCTACTTCTTGGAAGGGGACTTTCAAAAGCCACAAAGTTCTTTAATTGTCCAGAGCACCTGCTTCAAAATACCTCAGTGTTAAACTATTTGTTTTTTCCCTTTAGAAGACCATAGTACAAGTTCTGTTAACACTCTGACACCATGCCAAAATATACAACATTCATTTAAGATTGAGTATTAAAGGCCCTATTCACCATTTTTTTAAGAGAAGGGAAAAAAGGAATAAGGGTCTTTCACACATTCCCTCTGTAATTATAAATGTAAAACTATTCTGGATTCAGCTACCCAGCAGATGGAAATATTGTGAGAGTTTACTGTATAGTTCATTCGTATTTTCCAGCAAAAATATATATGTATATATTGATTTTATTCATTTATTTTGGATTTCTCTTGGCCTTTTTTCTCCTGGTACTCAAGGTGCAAAAATAAGAACTTTTTATATTGTTAAATCAGTCATGCATATAGGAAGGTGTCTCCATGCCCAGAATAAATGCCACTGGGCATCTAACCACAGCTCTGGCCAACTACACATAGCTGCTCTTGTTCTACCAGCCCCTACCCCTCTCCTCCTCAATGCTCCCACAGTTCCTGGATCCTGGACATATTTGAAAGAAAGGTGTGCTTGCTTTGTGTGTTTGCTGACTGGTAATTCCTATGCCTTGTAGGCTCAAAGTGCCCTGCTACTCTTTCCCCTGGCTTTTCCAGTGGAAAGATATTGGTGAGTAGCTTTGGCAGGTAGTTCAAAGGTATTTTCAGTAAATTTTACTTGGTTAAATTAAGACAGATATACATGAATGTGTATGGAGAAATGGTATGGGATATCATCACACCCACACACTGTTAGAAGGCAGAAGAGGTCTCGAGGAAGAACTTTGAGACCAAAAAATGAAGCAAGCCACTTCATACTCTTCACACAGAGTTTTATTCAGGGTAACTTACTGACAGGAGATTGGGCAGACAAATGATCCCACACTAAGCAGCTATTCTCCACCTCTGTCCCGATGGTAACACAGCTTCTATAGTGCATGGGGCATTGTGGTGAGGCCAAGGGGTAGTTATCTAAAGTAGCAGCATCTGTGAGCCAGAGGATTGCTACTAGTTAGCTAAAGTGGTGCCTTCTGTGTGCCACTTTAGGGAAGATCAAGTCTTTCTGCATTCTGGTGAGGTACACATTAACCTCCAGGGGGGCTGTAACACATAGCCCCAAGGGAGGTCATTTTGTGGACACAAGCAAGATGGAGGGCCAAAGATGGAGTCAGTGTTGTCAGCACTCCGACCCACACACAATACTTACTGTATTCCCCCCATGCATAGCTTTCTTCTGAGGACCTTGCACAGTTCTTCATATTTTCTTTTTTTCCCCCAAAGATTTTATTTATTTATTTGACACAGAGAGAGAGAAAGAGCACAACAAGAGGAGAAACACACAGAGGAAAAGGGAGAAGCAGCCTTCCCTTTGAGTGGAGAGCAGGAAGTGGGTGTTAATCCCAGGACCCTGGGATCATGATCTAAGCAGAAGGCAGACGCTTAGCCAACTGAACCACCCAGGTGCCCCTATATTTTCTATAATCTAAACTGGACAGACTAGGCAAGGGTTAACTCAAAGACTACCTCTGTAGACTAGCCAGGAACCTAAGCCATGAAGGGGTCTGAGAATCCCAAGAGGGAACGTCCAACTGGATGATGACTGACTGAACCAAACATATTCTCTTTAAAAAAATATTAAACCCAGAGAACCTGTCAATAGTGGCAGAAGATCTAGTCACAGAGATGTAATCTCCACAGTAAAAGAGTAACCAAGTCCAATCTTTGAGCGATATGATTGAAATGGCCCCTGTAATCCAGTAGCCCTGTAAATTCATGAATTTCCCATCTCTGTGAGTTCATCTTCCAACATACTTTAGTTATCCCTTCATTTGACCCAAATCATTAATTTATGTCATTGCCTATAGCTGTTTTATCTCTCAAATCACTAAACAATCTGTTCAGTTTTGGCCACCATCATCATTCTGTGATCTCAATGAGACCCTCCAGTCTCATGAATTCCCTACCTTTTCTCAAGTCATAAGTTCTCTCTTTATTCATGTGTCTCTTATCCAGGTTAGATTTCTTTATACATCATTAAGTAAGAATATTCCCTAAAACCTGAATTTATTTGCCCCTCTGTCTTTTTGTCACATGCATCCAGAAAAATCCTAAAAAAGGATAGCTTTCCTTTCTTTGGATCTGCACCTCGCTGTAGAAATTCACACCATAGGACAGATTGATTTCACTAGAAATTCATGGTCACCAAGAAGAAAACCAGCTTTGCAACATTTCTTAGTCAATTCACACTTGCTCCCTGAAATTATTTTTTGAAACATTTGCTATTGTCTTCAAACTTACTTTCCATATTTCTTGCCACTCCTTGCATGTGGGAATTCCCTTGTCGTTCTAAAATCAAACAAATATCCTACCCAAGTATGTCCCAACAGCTGCTATCCTATCCCTTCTTCTAAGGTTAAGAATTTTACTTTTTCTGTTTTTCTCCTGAATCCTATTCCTTTCTTGCATTTGAGAAAATCTGTGTTTAGTTCTCACTTCTGTTGATTCAGTGTCTCACTTTTTCAACTGAGTCCTTTCCATTGACTTTTTTGTTTCTTTGTTTACTTAAAAAATATAAAGTATTCAAGAGAATAACATTACAAATACTTGTTTAATCTACTTCCAGAATTAAGAAATAGTTGATGTTTTCCAATGTGTGCCTTAAATTTGTACTTTATGGGACAAAATACACAGAAATTATGAAACAAATACACTTCCATTTCTTTCTCAATCTCAATTCATCACTTTCTTTTTTTAACCAAAAGCAGGAATTTGATGAGAAGCCTTTCGCTCCAATTTTTATATGTTTTCAACAAATCTGGGTACACATAATATATAGGAGTACTTTTTGAGTTTAAAATATTTTCTTAGATAATATGCTGTGTGTGTGTGTGATTTTGATATTTTATTCAGTATTACAGAGTAGAATCTATTCTTGTTGACACATATAGTTTTAGTCAATTCTAGTTTTCTTCTACATATTTTACTATATGAATGTCCTTCTGTAACCCCTCATTTTTTCTTCTTTTTTTCTTTTGTTCTTACAAATGATATTGTAATGAGCTTCTTAACTGCCTTCTTAATAAACTGAGTCTGGCCCTATTTCTCACCAGATATCACTTTCTTTCTCTAACTTCAGAACCAGTTTGTCAGAGTTATTGATACACGATGCCACTTTTCCCCATCCTCACTTATTCCTCAAATTGCTTCGTTCTCTTGTTGCCCTAGAATTCCACCAAAACGGCTCTTGCCTAATAAACAGGCAACGAGGAAATTGAACATAATAAATATGATGCACGGCTCATAAACTCTATCATTATTCTCTCTTATTCTGAATCACTAGGTCCAATGTTCATTGGTACTGAGGCCACAAAATCAAGTGCAAGGTCACAATGGATCTAATAGCAACAATGAGACATTTCTAGAGTTCGGTATTTAAAGTTTTAAAGCATTATGACATCTCACAGAAGAAGAGAGGATAAGTGTTATTTAGAAGGAGCCTAAACCAAAGAAGTGATTTAGTGAATTGTCCAAAGTTCAATGTAATATCCAATGTGTGGAAAATATCACCTAGTTCTCGTTCATATATTAACTTATTCCTCAAATAAAAAATAATATTAAACTATGTGCTCAGTAAAGTTATACCAAGTTCAGTGAGTGACATGAAGAAGAAAGCATCGCTCTTGCTTTCCCAGAACTCACAGATGAGAACAACAGATGTGAAAAGCTTTGTATTAGGAGTGGAGGGGAAGCCTGACTGCCTGAGGGCTTTTGGGAAACCTTCACAGAGGGGGCCCTTTTCCGTGAGACTTAAAGCTGAGGATGAATTCAGGTGAGAAAGAAGAATGTGGGAAAGATGGTTTTGGGCAGAGAGGACAACAGAGTCTGACAGCACAGTTTGACACAGAGCAGGCACTCGATAAGTATTTGGAAACTGTGTAATGAGTGAAAAGGGGGAAATGGACCCTTGCTGCTGAGAGGGTGATAAGAAAGCCAAGGAATTTTTCTGTCATTTAGTTGCACTGTTCTGATCCACTCTGAAAGAAGGAAAAAAGATGGCCAAAGAGTGATTTCTGTTCTTCCATGTTACTTTACATAACATGACCTAAAAGTTGTTAAAATAATTCATTTACTGTTAGGACTTGTCATAAATGCTTTTAGGTGGGTGAGTTTGATAGTGATGGAATGCATGTCTGATTTTTTTGGTAACCCCGTGAATGGTCGTCAAAGTGATGTGATTGACACAAAAGGCACTGACAGACAAAGCAAGGGATGAACTTGTTTTCAAGTAGGTAAGATGATGCAATTTACACAGATGGCCACACAGTGCAAGGGACACTCTAGAAGCACTCCAGGTCAGCTGGGCAAGCTTCTATAGTCTTCAGATTTCCCCAGAAGTGTTCACTTGTCAATGATGCTGCCTGATTCTAAGAAGGTACGGCTGAACTCTGGGAGAAGCTTCTATTTTCTGCTCTCTCAAAATATTTATAATTTTCTGGCCCGCCCCAATGTTCTGAAGACTCTGGTTATATGCTTGTCTGATCACCAAGCAGAAGAAGCTAAAAAGAGTTCCAGTAACTTCTTGGGTACTTTCTATAAATCAGAAGTGTACCCCCACACAGCATGTGCAGATTCAAACCTTTAGTCTATTTGAGTTTTATCCTGGCATGCCCTAAAATAAATCCGCTCTTCCAGATATAATGATTTTATGACATGAATGCATCAACAAGTAGAACAAGTATCCTAAAAAGTTCTTTAATGCAACCTGCTGTTTTTCTGTCTGTTATTATAAACAGGACAAACTAAAAGGGATGAGAACCTTTGTGACGTCGTCATACAAAAACATCCAAGAAGTGAATGCTATTGTAATAATTTCAATTAACAAATACTTGGACCATAAGGAAAAATATTTTGGGTTAGATTCTGACTTCTTGAATGTATGTCCAGTGTGACACCCTCTGTGTTAATTATTTTTTGTTATACAATGCTTTTTACCTACAAATGTAATAACAGTATTTATTTTGTGATTATTTTCATAATCTATTTCTACATTATTTGAAGAAGACTAAGAGGGGATAGAGAAGTAATGGGGAAGTATACTGAATGGAAATGTTCATGTAGTTTGAAGCCTAGAGATTTTCCTTGTTATTTATTATCTCTAATATTACAAAGGTCCTAGAACTCATTTCTGTTCATACTTTTGGTTTCTGCTGGGAGAAAGAGAATAAATGGGAAGATGGTTGCCCTCAATTTCAGTTACAATATTAGCCAAAGTCATTCTTACAAATTTCTTGACTTAATTAACTGGAGAGAATGACGTGTTAAACTGGAGAATGACATACTAAACAGGAGAGAATCTTTGAAACCATTACCTAAACTCCTTTGAATAAAGGGTGTAAACTGAGAGTTGGAGCCAAACAAATCTACACATGATAGTGGCTAGGGACCAGTGGTTAGTTGTTAGATAGATTCATAGGAAACTAATTTATTGAGTACATTTATAAGTTCTCCCCACTTTTTTTGGTAATTCACGTTTACTTCATCAGTGAAAAGAAGCTTTTGTGTTAGTTAACTAACTTCTGTAAAACAACTTGCTTTCCTACTTGCTTGCCTTAGGAGTTGAACTGAGGCTTAAATTAAAAAATTAAGTTTATGTAGTCATAGAGTACAAGCCTAATATGGTAGCTTTCATCATCTTCAGCAGCAGCAGCAGCAGCAATTATTCACATTAAACCTAGCATTATAAGGTATTTGTAGTTTTCAGTAAAAGACTCAACTACATTAAAGCTATTAAAATGGAAATGAATTTTTTAAAAAGTATTAAATTTCATTCTGAGTTTTTGGCAGCCCGGGCAAAAATTTATGCACAATACATTTATAATAATTATGAACGGATAAAAGGAAAAATGTCAGTTATTAAGAAAGACCTTTTTCACATTAAAGTGTGAACATCATTTCCTATAAGATACAGTTTATCAGTGATACTAAATCATGCAGTTCGCAATGTAACTCATCAATGATTTTATAGCAAATCCCAAAGCTATCTTTGTTAATTTAATAAAAATAAAGGGCATATTATTATGCAATCACTTAGTGAAAATATTTACAAGTGAATTGCTTAACTTCTAGTTATAGAATTAAAAACAAGGATGTTAGATTTTCTAGAAAAAGAAAAGGATCTCAAGTCAGTAGCTCCCAAAGATGATTGCATATCAAAATTACTCAGGAAACTTCTTAAAAAATTTTGGTACCCTACCCACAGTTCTACTGAAACTGACTTTCCTGGGGTGGGATTCAGGCATATATTTTAAAAAAAAGCAAACAACTCTTCAGATAATTCTGATGAGCAGCCAGATCTGAGAAGCACCACCTTCAGCTATCTTCTAGTCCATCTCTTGTTTTAAGTGATTAAAATAAATAGAAATTTTAAATCATGAATCAGTTAAAATTTTTAAAAGATTTTGTTTATTTATTTGAGAGAGAGAGAGTAGGAGAGTAAGAGAGAGCACAAGCAGGGGGAGGGGCAGAGGGAGAAGACTCCTCACCAAGTGGGGCGCCCAACATGGGGCTTGATCCCAGGACCCTGGGATCATGACCTGAGCCAAAGGCAGATGCTTAACCGACTGAGGCACCCAGGCACCCAAATCATGAGTTATTTTAAACAAAATATAAGAGATACCTGGTACCGTGAAATTTAATAATAATGAACATTTTTGACATACTTGCTTAGACTATTTTTAAAATTTTTTCTTAAGATATAGGTGTTTTAAAAACAGCTTAACCCTCAGTATGATTCTATCCCCTCCTTTTCAGAAATAACCAAGATTCTGAAGTTTGTATATATAGTTCATGCACATTTTTGTATTATTACAAATTTAATATTACTACATATGCAGATACTGTAAAAATACATCATTATTTAGTATTGGTTTAGTATTGGGGTTTAAATAAATAAACATATGGATAGAGATAGATGTAGATAAATTTACTGTATACAAATCTTACAAGTTATTTTTTTTTTGCTCAATATGATGTTTTTTAGATTTGTCTCTAATAAAAGTAAATCCAGTATCCAGTTCATTTGTATTAATGGCTGAGTGTTTTACCGGTAATTAAGCCATTTACTTATCCATATTCCCCAGTATTCCCCAAGAGATGAATAATTAGCCAGTTTCCTTTTTTTTTCTTTCCCCAATATTGAAAATGGTGACAACACAGTCACCCTTCCATATGGTTAAGCTTGACTTCTGCAGTTGAGTTTCCTTATGTCCTAAGAAATAGAAACTTTGGGGGCCTTACCCACTAGCCCCTTAGCATGTTCCTGCTGCTTTGCACACACCAGAGGCTTCCTTTTCCAAGCTTCTGCATCTCTCTGGCTGAAGGCTTTTTCTGGTCCCTGGAGAAAGCTCCTCAGTGCCATGAACTGGCTATTAGTGCTGAGAAACTTACATCCCCAGGAGTAACTTTCAACCAACAGAAAATGGGAGGTGGTAGAAAATACTTTAGCTTCTTCGCTGCTGGGTCGGGTATTTCTGACATGTGGTCTATCCGTTCTCTCAGAGGACTCCCACCCACCAGGATGTTCCTCAAGAGGACTTGAGAATCCTTGCTCTGCTAGTAAGGGTGACACAAGCATTGTTGGCAGGCCCAGGGGTGACTGTTCTTGGAAGGCCGGAGTTAATAGTAGCAGATGCTCTTAACCCCTGCATTCCTGATTTGAGAAGGATGATAGCAGTCTGTCACCAAAGATGCCAACTGGTGATACTTAAGTGTTAGAGGCAAGTGGGCATATTACTAATAGTAACAGGTAGTGAAGCTTAAGAGGCAACCAAGACGCTTAGACCCTCTGGGATTTGTTGACAGTGGCTAATATACCATGTTGTTCCCAGAAGTGAGATAGATGGCCACACACAATGACAGGATAGCCTGATTTATATAAGCCCAAAACCAAAAAATAAAAAATAAAAAGCCTATAGGCAGACAGTGGATGTTAGTCACTATAATGGAAAATTACGATGTTTCATAGGGTATCTAACCTGATAGTGATTACATGGCGGCCCGAAATATCATCATGGTGTTGCTGATAGAATAGGGTTGATACAGGAGCTAGGGGGTAAATGGAATCCTGGCCCAAGTCCACCTCATGTGGGTCCATGGACACATCCTATGTTCATTTTCTGTGTCTCTATGATCATGAGAGCTACTGCCTCTTTAAGTATAAAATGTACACCAGATTTCAAAGGCTTAGCACAAAAAAAGAATGTAAAATATCTTGCTAATTACTTATATATTGAATATATTTTGAAAACATGGTATCTTAGATGTATTCATTTGAATAAAATATATTATTAAAATGAATTTCACCTATTTTATTTTTTAATATAGGTGTTATAATTTTAAGATTATATATATATGACTCCTATTTTGGTTCACATAGTATTCCTATTGAATAGCCCTCAGACCAAATATGACCAAACTATGGCCCATGGGTTGACTGCTTGTTTTTGCTAAAAAGAAATTTGGAAAACAACTGTGCCCATTAATTTCTACATTGTCTCTGGCTGTAGTTTTCAGGCTACAGCCACAGAGTTGAGCAGCTGTTGGAGGCTGTAGGGCTTATACAACCTATTCATTCTTGGGTCTTACAAGAAAATGTTTGCTGACCCCCAGTTTGCACCATTTAAAATTAATATGATTATGAGTATAGTCATTTTAAATCTGCACTCTTTTTTTTTCTTTTAAAGATTGTATTTATTTATTTGACAGAGAGAGAGAGAGAGAGAGAGAGAGAGAGCACAAGCAGAGGGAGGGGGAGAAGCAGGTTCCCCACCGAGCAGAAAGTTCAATGCAGGGCTTGATCCCAGGATCCTGGGATCATGAACTGAGTGCAAGTCAGACCCTTAACCGACTGAGCCACCCAGATGCCCCTAAATCTGCATTCTTGTTCTTTGCTTTCCTTTTGTCCATCTGGTCTGTGTTCCTTTTCTTTTTGTTCAATTGAGTATAGTTTCAATATTCCATTCCATCTTCACTATTGCTGTATCTACTATTCCTCTGTTCCTCCCCAGTTGTTCTTTGATTGTTCTTTAACTTGTCACAATGTGTCCTCAACTACTATTATACCACCATAATTTAAGAATCTTACAACAGTGAGTATCTGTTTCCTCTCTTTCATCTTTTATGCTGTTTCATACATTTTACTCCTCTGTATGTTATAAATCCCATGATATATTGTTATTGTTTCTGCTTTAATGGTTATCTGTTAAGGAATATAGAAAAAATATATTGTATATATACTTTATGTTAACCATTTTCAGTGATTTTTATTGCTGTGCATAATTCTTAGTTTTCATTGGGTAGTATTCTTCAGTCTTGGTGCAAGTCTAATAGTAATGAATTCTGTCAGCTTTTGTTTGCCTAAAAAACCCTGCTTTACCTTCATTTTAATTAAGATAGTTTGCTGGAGATAGAATTCTGATTTGAAAGATTTTTACTTCCTTTAACCTCTTTGAAGGCATCATTTGATTATCTCCTGGCTTGCATTGTTTCTGACAAGAAGTCACTGATATTTCTTATATCTGATATCCTGCATTTAATATTTATTTTTTCTGTGACTGCTTTTAAGATTTTCTTTTATGGGTACTTTGGGGTAGTTTTGGAGGGGAGTTTTAATCTGCTTGTTGTTTTCTGAGCTTCTTAGATATGTAGATTATAGTTTTTTATCAATTTGAAAAATTTAAGGTCATTCTTTCAGCATTATTTCTTCAAATATGCCTCTGCCCCTTCTCTCAACTCTAATTACACATCTGTTAAATCACATAATATTGTCTCATAGGTCTCTGAGACTCAGTTCATTTTTTTCCTTCATCCTTCCTATCCATCCACCTCCAGGCTTTATTCCTGTAGTTTCTTTTGTTATGTCTTCAAGTTCATTGATCTTTTCTTCTACGGTATATGACCTGCCCTTTTATCTTAGATGCTTTATTTTTCAGTCCTAAATGAGATGTTTTGTTTTTTATTTTCATTTCTAACTTTATCATGTTCATATTTTCCTTAAAATCCTTGAACATATTTCTGAGAGTTATTTTAAAGTCTTTGTCTGCCAATTCTATTATCTCTATCTTTCCTGGGTCTCTTTACATGATTATAAGTCACATTTTTTTCCTTCTGATACATTGTGGTTTTTATTTAAGGATGATGGACATTGTTATTTTGGTGATTATTATATTGGTGAATGTCTGGATTTTATTATTTTTCTTAAAGTGTGTAGTACCTAATACATAAAATACATTTTATGTATTTATTTATTTATTTATTTGAGAGAGAGCAATGAGCAAGTGGGAGGAGGAGCAGAGGGAGAAGAGAGACAGAATCCCAAGCAGACTCCCTGCTGAGCATGGAACCTGACATTGATGCTGGGCTTGGTCATGACCCTGAGATCATGCCCTGAGCCAAAATCAAGAGTGGAATGTTTAATAATTAAGTCATCCAGGTGCCCCTGTATTTATTTTTTTTGGAAGTCTCAGGCAGTTAAGTTTCTCACAGATTAGCTTGTTGCTTTCAAGGTCTGTTTCATAAAGCTTTATTAATTTGGGTGTAGACTATCATTTACTTCAGGACTACTTTAGTCCTACTGTTAAGACATGGCTTTTCTGTGATCTCTACTGAATATCCCAAGTGTTTAATAAAGTCTCTTTGGGTAGATAAATGTTTTTAAATATTTATTTATTTATTTATTTATTTATTTATTTATTTATTTATTTAATTTGTTTATTTATTTATTTTTTATTTGAGAGAGAAAGTGACAGAGATAAAGAAAGAGAACATGAACAGGAGGAGAGGGAGAAACAGGCTTCCCACTGAGCAGGGAGTCCGATGGGGTGCTTCATCCCAGGACCCTGGGATCATGACCTGAGCCGCTGAAGGCAGACACTTAACCGACTGAGTCACCCAGGCACCCCTGGCTAAATAAATCTTAAATACTTCCCAGTTTTGTGTGAACTCTAGGATTTTTTGTTTGCTTTCAAATAGTTATAATTTTTTTGATTTTGTGGACTTCATATATACACTTATGGCTTAGTATTTAGTATTTAGCAACATTTTAATGCCAATCCTATGTAGGCTTCCGAATTTGGTTTATTTTTTTTTTGTAATTTTCTAATTTTAATTTTATTTTTTGTTAAAAACTCCAACCAGCTCAACCTCCTTGATCTTTAGTTGCTATCCGCCCAACTCAGCATGACTGCCAGGCTCAGCTCAAGTTTCTCCTCCAGTGATGGTCCAGTGATTAACTCTAGCCAGAAAAATGGGCTAATCTTGTTTGTTTCTCTTCTCTCATAGGATCATAATCCTATGCTGCCTGTTGCCTAGTATATACAAGAAATTATTTTCTTTGCTAGGTGGACAAGTCTGATACAAGGTACTCCACTATGGCCATAAGATAAAATCTCATTTTGTCTTTTTCTGTAAATAGATTTTTTAAAAAAAAGTGATCCATATTTTTCCTAGTTATATGATTATACAGTTTTTTTTTGATTATCCAGTTTTTTATTCATTGTTAAGTTTAACTATTATAAATTATAATCGTCTATGAAATGATCAATTTCTTTGATTTTAATACTTATTCCAGGAGGCCATTCATAGTATATTTATAGTGTTTTAAAGATATATTAAAATTTTAGATATTTAAAATAAATCCTCATTTCTTATGATTCATGTTTGTAACTTCCTTTTTATTCATCAATCTTGCAAAAAGGATTTCTTTATTAAATTTTCCCCAAAAGCAGCTTTTAGATTTTATAGTTTGTTGTAAATTTCTGTTATTTATTTTACTTTTTTTGGTTTTCTATTTCTTTTTCACTTGTTTCATTTTCATAATTTCTTTGTTTTTACTGCCTTTGAGTTTGAAATGTTATTGATTTATTAATTTCTTTATTTAAATATTTAACTCATTAATCTTTACCTTTCAAAATATTTGCATCAAAGGCTATACATTTTCTTACAAATGTAGTTAAGCTGTATTCCTCAAGTGAAAATATGGTCTTTTAGTTCTAAGTTTATTCGAATTTCCATGATTATCTTACTTTCATCCATAAATTATTTTAAAATGTGTCTTAAATTTCTAATTTATATAGTTTCCTCATTTACTTTTCTAATTTTTTCTTTTTTTGATGGAGAGAACATGGTGCGGGGGGTGGGCTGCATTGGAGATGGGAGGAGAGGCAGAGAGAATCTTAAGCAGGCTCCATGCCCAGTGTGGAGCACGAGGTGAGACTGAAATTAAGACCTTAGTCAAGGGCGCCTGGGTGGCCCAGCGGGTTAAAGCCTCTGCCTTTGGCTCAGGTCATGATCTCCGGGTCCTGGGATCGAGGCCCGCATTGGGCTCTCTGCTCGGCAGGGAGCCTGCTTCCTCCTCACTCTCTGCCTGCCTCTCTGCCTACTTGTAATCTCTCTCTCTGTGTGTCAAATAAATAAATAAAATCATAAAAAAAAAGACCTTAATCAAAATCAAGAGTCAAATGCTTAACTGACTGAGCCACCAGTTGCCCCTAACTTGTCTAATTTTTAAATTATAGTGTGATATATATAACATTATAATTCATTCTTTTAAAATATTCAATTTAGTGATTTTTAGTAAATTCACAAGGCTATGCAACTCACCAATATCTAATTTCAGAACAGTTTCATCACCTCTAAAATAAGCCCTGTACCCATTTAGTGTTTACTCCCCATTTTCCGCTCCTCCCAGTCTCGGGCTACCACTAATCTACTTTCTGTCTCCTTGGATTTGCCTGGTCTGGATATATCATATAACCTAACTTCTTTTAGTTTGCATGTTTTCAAGATTTATCCATATTGTACTATATATCAGTAGTTCATTCCTTTTATGACTGAATAATATTACATTGTATGGATATATAGCATTTATTTATCTATTCATCAGTCGATGGACATTATGTTGTTTTCACTTTCTGGCTATTATATATAATGCTGCTTTAAATATTTATGCACACATTTTTGTGTGAATATATGTTTTCAATCTCTTGTGTATTTAAGAGTAGCATTGTTGTCTTATGGTAATTCCATGTTTGCCTTTTTGAGGAACTATCAAACTGTTGTCCAAAACAGATTTACCATTATAGATTCCACCAGAAATGTATGAGGTTTTTGATTTTCCATGTTTTTCAACACTTGCTGTTGTCCTCTTTCAAAATTTATTATAGCTATCCTAGTGGGTGTGAAGTGTTATCTCACTGTGGTTTTAATTTGCATTTCCCTAATGACTAATGATATTGAATATCTTTCCATGTAGTTACTGGTCATTTGTATATCTTTTTTTTTTTTGGAGAAATATTTATTCATATCTTTTGCCTTGTTTTTCATTCAGCTTTTGTTGTTTTCATCATTGAGTTGAAAGAGTGCTTTATATAATCTAGATATAAATCTCTCATCGCATCATGATTTGTAAATATTTTTTCTATTCAACGATTGTCTCTTATTTTATTGATAGTATCCCTTGAAACACAAAGTTTACTTTTGATGAAATCCAGTTCATCTCTGTGTTTGTTTTTTCTTGTGGTGCTTGTGCTTCAGGTGTCATATTTAAGAAACTGTTGCCTAACCAAACTGTTCCCTAACCTAAGGTCAAGAAAATAGACAATTATGTTTTATTCTAAGAGTTTTTATAATTTAAGCTCTTACACTGAAGTATTTGATTCACCTTGAATTAATTTTTGTATGAGGTAAGTCAGGAGTCCACTGTCATTCTTTTGCACGGGGATATTCATTTGTCTTAGCACAATTTATTTGAAGGTTACCCTCTCCCCATTGAATAGTCTAGGCATCCTTGTCAGAATTAGTTGATCATAAGTTTAAGGGTCTATCTCTGAACTTGTAATTCTTTCCCATTGGTCCATATGTTTAGCCTAATACTAGTATCATATTGTCTTGATTTTTGTAACCATTTAGTAAGTTTTGAAATCAGAATATGTGAATTCTCTAACTTTGTTCTTTCTTAAGATTATTTTGGCTTCCTTCTATGTTCACATGAATTTTAGGATCACCTTGTCAAACTCTGCAAAAAAAGGCAGCTGAGATTCTAGTAGGGAAACTTGAACCAGAGTATTGCCGTTTAACATTGTCTTTAAGTCATTAAAATGAATTTTTTTTCCATTTACTTATGTCTTCTTTCATTTCTTTCAATGTTTTTAAATTTTTCATTTATAAGATTTGTACTTCTTTTGCTAAACTTATTCCTCAGTATTTTATTCTTTTTTATATTAATGTAATAAAAATTTTTAAAGTTTTATTTTTGGTTTGCTCATTGCCAATATATAGAAATAAAATTGATGGTGTGTATTGCTCTTCTATGTTGCAACCTTGCTCATCATGCTTATTGCTTTTAATATTTTTATTAGAATCCCCATATTCCTTAATATTGTATATTTTCTATATATAAGATCATGTTATCTGCAAATAGAGGAAGTTTTACTTCTTCCTTTCCAGTCAAGATACCTTATATTTATTTATTTTTCTTTCCCCAGTTGGACTGGCTTGATCCTTAAGCATAATATTAAATGTAAGTGGCTAGTATGGATATCTTCATCTTGTTCCTGATTTTAGGGGTAAATTATAATTCTTTCACCATTAATTATGGTAAATTTTAGATTTTTCATAAATTCTCTTTATCACATTTTAAAAGTTCTCATCCTGCTCCTAGTTGTTTTAGTGTTTTTATCACGACAGGGTTTTGGATTTTGTCAAATGCTTTTTCTGAATCTATCAAGATAATAAGTGGGATTTTTTTTGTCCTTTATTCTCTTATTGGGGTGTATTACATAGATTGATTTTTTAAAGTATTTTTTAATTTGTCAGAGAGGGAGAGAGCACAAACAGGAGAAGCAGCAAGCAGAGAGAGAAGCAGGCTCCCTGCTGAGCAAGAAGCCTGATGCAGGACTCAATTCTAGGACCCTGGGCTCATGACCTGAGCTGAAGGCAGATGTTTGACTGACTGAGCCACCCAGGCATCCCTATAAAGATTGATTTTTATATGTTGAACCAACCTTACATTTTTGGGGTAAATCCCATTTGGTCATGGTACAATTCTTTTTATATGTTGCTGGGTTCAGTTTGCTAGTATTTTGTTTAGGATTTTTTTCGTCTATATTCATAAGGGATACTTATTTGTAGTTTTCTTACATTTTTAAAAAATTTAATTTAATTTTTTTCAGTGTTCCAAGATTCATTGTTATGCACTACACCCAGTGCTCCATATAATACATGCCCTCCTTAATACCCACCATCCCCCACACTCCCCCCAAAACCCTCGGTTTGTTTCTCAGAGTTCACAGTCTCTCGTGCTTTGTCTCCCCCTCCGATTTACCCCAATTCACTTTTCCTTTCCTTCTCCTAATGTCCTCCATGTTATTCCTTATGCTCCACAAGTAAGTGAAACCGTATGATAATTGACTTTCTCTGCTTGACTTATTTCATTCAGCATAATCTCCTCCAGTCCCATCCATGTTGATACAAAAGTTGGGTATTCATCCTTTCTGATGGTTGTGTAATATTCCATTGTATATATGGACCATATCTTTATCCATTCTTCTGTTGAAGGGCATCTTGGCTCTTTCCACAGTTTGGCGATTGTGGCCATTGCTGCTATGAACATTGGGATACAAATGGCCCTTCTTTTCACTACATCTGTATCTTTGGGGTAAATACCCAGTAGTGAAATTGCAGGGTCATGGGGTAGATCTATTTTTAATTTTTTGAGGAATCTCCACACTGTTTTCCAAAGTGGCTTCACCAACTGGCATTCCCACCAACAGTGTAAGAGGGTTCCTCTTCCTCCACATCCTNTTGTTTCCTGTCCTATTGATTTTGGCCATTCTAACTGGTGTAAGGTGGTATCTCAATGTGGTTTTGATTTGAGTTTCCCTGATGGCTAGTGATGATGAACATTTTTTCATGTGTCTGTTAGCCATTTGTATGTCTCTTTGGAGAAGTTTTTGTTCATGTCTTCTGCCCATTTTTTGACATGATTATCTGTTTGTTTTTATCTAGTTTTGGTATCTGGTTAATTCTTGCCTCATAGAATGATTTGTAAAGTGGTCCCTCTTCTTTCATTATTTGAAAGAGTTTGTGAAGTATCAGTGTTAATTCTTCTTTAAAATCTAGATAGAATTCACCAGTGAAGTCAGCTGGTCTTGGGTTAATTGTTGTTGTTCTTGTCATTGTTGAAAGATTGGTAGTAATGCACCCTCAAATTTATTATTTATAATACCTGCTCACTTATTTTAATTTCACTAAAAGAATAAGATCTACATTATAGTGATTTTTTACTTCATGAAATATTTATTTTTTGTACCTTTGTGCTCAATTTTCATAGAGCTCCATGTATATTTGAAAATATTAATAATATTTTGTTTATTCACTAACTTTGTGGATAAGATTCTCTATATGTCTTTTAGACCAAAATTGTTAATTCAGTTTTCTGTACACTTGGTATTCTTACTAACTTTTTAGTTTTCTTGATTTGTTTTTTTTTTTTTTAAGATTTTATTTATTTANACACAGAGAGAGAGAGATTACAAGTAGGCAGAGAGGCAGGCAGAGAGAGAGGAGAGAGGAGGAAGCAGGCTCCCTGCTGAGCAGAGAGCCCGATGCGGGCCTCGATCCCAGGACGCTGAGATCATGACCTGAGCCAAAAGCAGAGGCTTTAACCCACTGAGCCACCCAGGCGCCCAGTTTTCTTGATTTGTTAATGAGAAAGATACATTAAAATAAGCATATAACTTGTTAATTTCCTTATGATTTTTGAAATTATATATTTTGATGTTCCTTTGTAAAGAATATATAGGTTCAGGATTACATAGTACTAGACAATTTCCCTATGATAATTATAAAAGTTTCCTTTTGGTCACTAATATTTTTTTTTCTCAAAATGTGTGTTGTTTTTATTGATATGATATCCTAAGTTTTTTGGATATCATTTGTCTAGGAGTATTCATACTTCTTTTTTTTCAGCCTAGCTGTATTATTATTTATATGTGACTCTCAGTAAAAAGAATACAGTTAGACTTTTAAAATACCACTTTCCTGGGAAACACCTTCTTTTTACTTGGCAAAATTAATGTATTAATAATTGCACTTATTTTGATTTCTGATACATCCAGATACATTTTTACAATCATTCAGTTTTACTATTTTCTGTTATTTTCTTTGCTTCTTTATTAAACTCTCTTCTTGCTTTTCATTGATTGGTCAAGTTTTATTTTATTCCCTTTTCTTCTCTATCGATGTATATATGTTAAATATCTATTCTTTTTCTATTCTCACAGCAGTTTCTGAATTTTGATTTATACACTTGACCCAGAAAGTCTAAGGTTAATCAATAGCTTTATCCTCTTCCCAATCAATATAAGAATCTTAGAATACTTTAACTCCATCACAGCCATCACAAGTAATACCCACCCTCACCCCATTTTTGGCATCTTAGACTATATTCTTCACCAGAAGTTTAGCTGAGTGACATCAGTAAGATAGCTGAATAAGATATTCCTCACTCATATCTTCCCCTCAACAATAATCTGGTGTCCATGACAGACATCGGTGTCTTTGTGTGCAGTGACGGATCCAGCACCATATGCCAAAGGACCTGGGAAAAGACTTGCCCACCCATTCATCAGGTAATAGGCCTACAGGTTTTGGTTCCAGATGTGGACGCCTCAGTGCCATGGATTGGCTTCAGCTCCTCTTGGTTGTAGTCTAGGAGTCCCTAGAGAACACTCTCTTAGACAATCACCCATGGATGAGAGAGTGTTTGTGGAAGTGCAGCAGTACAGCAGAGAAGTTCTGGCATACCACTGGAACAACAACAACAAAAATATGAGTTTGTATGCATCAGAAAGGGTAAGAGGAAAGCAACCTTCCTTTCAGTTCATTGCATTCATAAGTGAGATTTAAAAGAAAGAAAGAAAGAAAGAAAGAAAGAAAGAAAGAAAGAAAGAAAGAAAGAAAATCAAAGATTGCTTTTATTGGTGCACAAATAGACTGACCTGTGATTTGGAAGGGATGGTAACATCAATACAGTAATCACCATCAAAGCAAATTAAAATACAAAGGTATGTGAAATAGCTTTATAATAACATAATAATTTAAGGAAATGGATTGCTCATCAACTACTTTTTTACTTTATGTTCTTTACAGTATCCTTTCCTTTCTTGTTTGAGGCTTTTTTTTTAAAGGTTTTATTTATCTATTTGAGAGAGAGAGAGAGAGAGCAAGCATAAGTGGGGGTGGGAGGGGCAGAGGGAAAGGGAGAAGGAGAAGCAGACACTTCACTGAGCAGGGAGCCTGATGTCAGCCTGATTCCGGGACCCCAAGATCATGACCTGAGCCAAAGGCAGACACTTAACCAACTGAGCCACCCAGGCACCCCTTGAATGAGGCTCTTAGATCAGGAATGGCCTTAGCTATCAACTTCTCTTTGAAAGGGAAAATTTTTCCTATGCCTAGATTCCTCATGATGTCCCTTTGCCCCAGCAATAAATTGTATAGAGAAATAGGGACAGTCCATTTCTTGGTACTTAACAAAGGAACATTTGACACTCCTTCCTTTTCATTCATAGCATCTGCAAGGGAGATTTTACTATTATTATTAGCCAAATTGCAAAGGAAGAGTAAAATTGTTTCTGTTTGAAGATTATATAATCTTATATACGGAAAATCCTAAAGACTCTGGGCGCCTGGGTGGCTCAGTGGGTTAAAGCCTCTGCCTTCGGCTCAGGTCATATCTCAGGGTCCTGGGATCTAGGCCCACATCGGGCTTTCTGCTCAGCAGGGAGCCTGCTTCCTCCTCTCTCTTCTCTCTCTGCCTGCCTCTCTGCCTACTTGTAATCTCTCTCTCTCTCTCTGTCAAATAAATAAATAAAATCTTTAAAAAAAAAGACTCCATCAAAAAACTTAGAACTAATCATCAGATTTATAAAATTGCAGGGCACAAAACCAAAATGCAGAAATTAGTTGTGTTTCTACACATTAACAACAAAGTATCTGAAAATGAAAGCGTTTCCATTCACAGTAGAATCAAAGAGTAACTTGGAATAAATTTAACCATGCTAGTGAAAGATTTGAACACTGAGAACTATGACTTAGATTAATGCCACTGAAGATGACACAAGTAAGTGGAAAGATTTCCCATGTTTCTGGATCAGAAATATTAATATTATTAAATTACCCATACTACCCAAAGCTATCTATAGATCCAATGCAATCCTTATAAAATTTCTAATGGCATTTTTCACAGAAATAGAAAAAAATATTAAAATTCATTTAAAACCACAGACCCCAAAGAGTTAAGTAGTCCTAAGAAAGAACCACAAACCTGGAGGCAATATGTTTCCTGATTTAAAACTACTTTATAAAGCTGTAATAATCCAAATAGATGCTACTTGCATAAAAAGAGACACATAGACCAATGGAATAGAATACAGAGCCCAGAAATGAACCCATGCATATACAGTCAACTAATATTTGTAAAGGGAAGCAAAAATACTCAAAGGGGAAAGAATAATCTCTTTAATAAATGGTGCTGGGGGAACTGAATAATCACATGCAGAAGAGTGAAATTGGATCCCTGTCTTACATCACTTATAAAATTAACTTGAAGTGGATTAATTACTTAAACATAAGACCTGAAACAATAAAATTCCTAGAAGAAAACATAGGGAAAAAGCTTCTTGCATTGGTCTTGGCAATGATTGTTGGATATGACACTAAAAGCAAAAGCAACAAAATTAAAAATAAATAAACAGGACCACATCAAAGTGAAGAGCTTCTGAATAGCAAGAGAAACTATCAATGAAAGAAATGGCAACCTATGGAATGGGAGAAAATATTTGCAACCCTCTATATGATAAGGCTTAATATCCAAAATATATAAGGAATTCATATAACTCAGTGGCAAAAAAAAAATCACTTAAAAATGGTCAAAGAACCTAAATAGATATTTTTCTCAAAAAAGACATACAAGTGACCTATAGGTACATGAAAAAATGCTCAACATCACTAATCCTCAGAGAAATGTAAACACTGTAATGAGGTATCGCCTAACATCTATTAGAATGGTTATTATGGGGGTGCCTGGGTAGTTCAGTGGGTTAAGCCTCTGCCTTCGGCTCAGGTCATGATCTCAGGGTCCTGGGATCGAGCCCCGCATCGGGCTCTCTGCTCAGCAGGGAGGCTGCTTCCCCCTCTCTCTCTGCCTGTCTCTCTGCCTACTTGTGATCTCTCTGTCAAATAAATAAAATCTTTTTTAAAACAAAAAGAATGGTTATTATGAAAAAGAAAAGAGATAAAAAAATATTTTAGGATGTGTAGTAAAGGGAACTCTTGCCAAAAAGATGCAGATTTTAGAGCTGGAAGTGAAGACACACCTGGAGCCAATATTGGAAAGAAGGGCTAAGGAAAGGATCCAGGGAGTATGGACAGAGCATTGACAGGGTCTTGTCCAGAAGGGAATGGCTGTTATATTTCTTCTCTTTAGTCATCATGATTATTGAATCTGAAGATATATGCCATTTGGGAAGGTCTCTTATTAATTTTTTTTCTTTGTAAAAAGTGTCTTGTTACCATTTTCTCTAATCTGTCCCAGTATTTCTATTAGGTACCTTTTATTTTACCTTATTCTCCATATCTCTTAACATTATGCAATTTCTACCTTTTTATATTTCTGTGCATATTTTGCATAAGATTGTCAGATCTATTTTTTATTTTACTAATTCTTTGATGTACCTAATGTGGTTTCTAAGGTGTCCATTCAGTTTTTAATGTCAATAACTATACATATTATTTCTTGATGTTAATGGTTCTTTTTCAATTTTTGATAGTGTCATTCTTGCCTTATGGTTTCTATTCCTTTTGTTATCATTTTAAGCACATTTATTTTTATGCTTTTTTCAGATTTTTAAAATAATCTCAAACTTGGAGATCATGGGTATTTAATTTTGCTAATGAGGGATTGTTTCCTTGTGTTTTTTAAAAAAATTTATTGTAGAATCATCAGTACCAGGCATTGTATATGTGTGTGTGTGTGTGTGTGTGTGTGTGTGTGTGTGTGTGTGAGAGAGAGAGAGAGAGAGAGAGAGAGAGAGAGAGCTAAATGAGCTTTAGTTGTGGAGGTATTTCTCCAAGAGAGTTTTGAATTTGCATTTGCTTGTACAAGGTGCCTGGCATCAGTTTTTTTTTTTTCCCCTGTGTATTTTTTGGTTTGATAATTCTTGCATCCCTTGCCAAAATGTGTAAATCAAGGCCCATTTGCTCATGGTTCATGGTATCAATTTTCCATGGAGATTTTTTGAAATTTTAGAGAGAGCACACAAAGGGGAAGGGCAGAGGGAGAGGGAGAGACAGTCTTAAGCAGGTCCATGATCAGCGTGGAGCCCAATGCAGGGCTCAATCTCATGACCTTGAGATCATGACCTGAACTGAAATCAAGAATCTGATGCTTAACCAGCTGAGCCACCCAGGCACCACAATGTGATTTTTTTTTTTTAATTCTTGACCCAGATCTTCAGGCAGAGGCAAGGTTTCCTGTCATTTTCCTGGCCCAGTGTGTGTGTGTGTCTGTGTGTGTGTGCTTCTAGTATCTCTTTCATTGAGGAAGAAGACATTGATGGCTCTAGTTTATTAGGGTCTCATTTCTACCCTCCTGAGCCTACTTAAGATTGTCTCTCCCTCTCCCTCTGCCTTCCCCCTCCCTTTCTCTCTCTCTTCTTCTCCAAAAAAAGAAGAAAAGTAAATACTCTGGAATAACTTAGTGCATCATGCAGCTAGGGTGGGCTCCTTTTGAAAGGAAGTGACAGCTGACAATCCAGCATATTTTGTCTGAATGGATGGGAGTGCTATTTTATTATATATTATTTTGTTTTTATTATGTTACTAATTGAAAGATATCCCTAGGCTTGGGTAAGTAGGTAGGGTAAAAATTTTATTATTATCTTTAACCTAATCTTCTTGGATTGAATCTCAGTCTCTTTATTTTTTCATGGTGTTAAGCAAATATGTACATATATAGCACATGGTACTCTTCACTCTCAAGAAATACATATATATATAAACATTTATTTGATTGGACTTTCCGAAAAGTTGAGTATAGTCACTTAGAAATTTCAGAGGGTCTGGTTCCCTGTACAAAATTTGTCATGGTATCTACAAGTATTTGGTTTATTGGATCCAGATTGACAGAGGTATGTGCTTTTGAAGATATATACAATATTGTCCCAGAGTCATTTGTTTTCCTCCCAAAATGTGATGTTGATTAGGTTAGTAGGAAATACTTTGTCAGAAACTGAGTGTTCAAATTTAAACGCTGAAGAGGAATACCGACTTTTGTTGAGTGCTTACATCAGTGTTCCAGGCTAACTTTTATTATCTCATTTTATCCTTATCTCAACTATGCATTAAACATTATTGCTCATTATAATGCTCATTTTGTAAGATGAGAACACTGAGGCTTAGACAAGTTCATACATTTATCTGAGGTGACATAACTAATAATGATGTGTATGACTCTAAACTCATAGTTCTTTGCACTATGATGCTGACTGTAAAACCAAACATTTTTGAAACAGTTGTAAAGATAAACTATCAACCAGGTTGAGTTTGCAAATAAAAAATTACTCCTTTTAAATCAGAAAGGGTTTTGGTATAGGAAATAAGGAAGTACTAGAAGAGCAGGTTCTAGGTCAGAACTCCAAGAGCAACTCCCAGAGGAATAACAGAACTGGCCCAGCAGGAGAGCACAATTAGAAAGATAGGAAAAACCAGGAAACTACCACTTATACCGAAAGCTCCTGGGGCACACTTTTTAGGTGTGATTCAGGTTAGAGCCCTGCATCCACTATTGTTGGCTTCATAGTCATGCTGTGCCTATTAGATCTCTCTACAATAAGCAATTAGTGCCCTTCACCTTGCGAGTTAGTACATGGACATCTGATAACACTACTACAGCAAGCCTCAGTACTTCTAGGGCTGTGCTTACCAACAGTCAATAGAAATGGTAAAATAGTAACCTTTGCCTCATGTATACTTTCCAAATCTTTCACAGGTATATCTGACAGGACAGATGGAACCTTAGCTGCAAGGGAGTCTAGGAAATGTGCTTTTTAACTTTGTGGCCTCTTCCGTAGAGAAAGATACCCTGTAAGAAGGACGGAATGAGTACCATTTCACTGTATTCACCTTTCTGGGAATAATAATGGAAAGATTCATGAGGATATGTTTTTCAGAGATCTGGATTTGGAAAAATTGGCAAAATAATTGAAAAAATGGAATCCACTTAAGACACCAAGGAAAGGGCGCCTGGGTGGCTCAGTGGGTTAAAGCCTCTGCCTTCCGCTCAGGTCATGATCTCAGGGTCCTGGGATCGAGGCCCGCATGGGGCTCTCTGCTCAGCGGGGAGCCAGCTTCCTCCTCTCTCTCTGCCTACCTCTCTGCCTACTTGTAATCTCTCTCTCTCTCTGTCAAATAAATAAATAAAATCTTAAAAAAAAAAAAGACACCAAGGAAAACCTCCCAAGAAAAGAGATTGAAAAGTGTTTTCCTGAGAAATATATCATAGAGAATTTCCATAGGGGTGTCTATGTGGATTATCTTCCCAGAACAAAACCAGAAATACACATTTCAAACTAAATTTTTCTCCATGATTTATGAACCCTAAAATTTTTATTATTTTTATTAGTTGAAGTCAAAATTACTTAATAATAGTTTTTCTAATTAAAAATTAAATGCACTAAGCTTCTGTTAATAAGTTGCAATATTATTGTTCATAATATGAGTTAGTCTATGTATTATACCTGAGAGAGAAAATATGAAAATTTTGTAAGACTCATAGTCAGAAAAATGATTTTATTTCCTGTTTAATTGACGATAACATTCAGCAGCAATAGCATTTAACATATATATATATATATATATAAGTATATATATATATATACACACACATATATATATACACACACATATATATATATATGTATATTATGCTACTGGCTTTTTATTCTTTTAGGATTTCTATATCATTTCACTATATCCCATATCATTAGCCTAAGGAAATAAACACATTCCTATAGGAGCAGCTGAATTCCTTGCAAATATTTTCATGAAATCAAACCAAAATGGGAGGTGGGTTGTGAAGTTGTGTTAAGCCTGCTGCCTGATTCTCATTAGACTCATTCTACATTCTTTTAAGTCCTAGGCACATGGTCTTCAGTTATTTTCATGACTGTTGTAATGGAATTACCATTTCAAGTTTGTAGACTTTGCAGGGGAAACATGATAGGAATAGCAGGAAGGAATGGCTCACTCATAAACAATCTACTGAAATTTTGAATTGATTAGGTTTGAATGGCTAAAAGAGAGAGTGGGGAAATGTACCCTAGTTTTCTTTTGCTTCAGTTTCCTGTTGCATTATGTGGCTTCTTGAATGTTGCATAATATAAATCAGCTTACAACTAAAAGACGAGTTTGAGCTTGCAAACTCAGCAGATTTACTGAAATTCATTTTTCCAGTTGGATATCTGCACCAATTCAGGCCAAGAGAGTATCTCATGTCACCTAATGCAACAAATAGGTCCTGGAGCTTTTGCGGCAATATCCACAATGTTGGCAGATACACGTTTCCTTTTCTCTGCCAAGCACCATCAACGTTATTTTTGGGTGGATCTGAATCTGAACAGTCCAGAGTTTCCATTACATCGTTCTAATTGTTAAAGGGGGGGACCTGCTATAATTCTTGAAGACTAGTCTGTTTAGTCATCGTCGTTACCATAACATTAGATTGAAATATTGCTTCTCTCCGTTGGTTTGGCCACAAACTTTAGCAGCCAGCCTAGTAGCGTCAAGGCATTAGGAAGGCAAAGCAACCCACAGTCAACAGTATGAATGGAACAATTCACACTGTTGTACATAGATATAGAGGTTAAACCCAAACACATGAAAAAGTGATGCTGGAAGCACTTGGGAACAGCTGGGCCAGATGAATAACTCAATTGGATGCCATGAGGAACAAATTAAACAACTGACTGGAGACCAGGCTGCTCCTGTGACAGACACTTTAATCAGGAAGTCAAAAGCTGATTGACAAGATGAAAAGCTGGGTGACATGAAAAATGGAAACAGAAGGAACAACACAAGAAAAGGGCACCCCGGGTCAGCATGCTGACAAAAATAATCAAGTACGACAGGCCATAATCCAATCTTCGAATGTTTGGCATGGTGCTAGTTATGAGAATCTGCAGCCAAGAGGAAAGAAAACTATTATTAAGCAAAGAAATTATCTGGCTTTCTAGAACTCACTATTACATGTTCACTAGCGGATTTTCTTTGCCCTTTAAAAAAAAAACAAGCGTAATAGCTTTTGTTGCGTGTCAAAAGATCAATTAAAAAGTGCTAATATATCTGGATATAAAGCCTTAAAAGACAATGTATAATGGAGTTTTAAATTCATAGTTAAATAGGTAATATGCACATCAATTGCCTCAAATCACAAAGTATAGGACTTTCTCATGCTCTTCTATTCAAGGCATGGAGGAAGAAGAGGTAGCAATTATTGAGAGGAGGTTTTTGTGGCCCACTTAATAACTCTTATACTAGAATCTTCCTGCTGAATTACTGTTGGAATCCAAGGCAAAGCTTCATGCCAGATAAGACATTTATCTGTGCTACTTGAATTATTTCTGATATGTCTCAGAATACCACCTGCATCCCCAAAGATACATTGGGAGATACACTATCTAAAGAATGGAATAAGGAATCAGGAATAAGGATCAGGTTTTTAAAAAAGACAGACAACATAAGAGTTTGTCATTCTTGAGATAAATATGTACATGCATGTGGCTTCAGCTCTTGTAGTACTTTTATTTCAATAGCATGTATTTTACCAGAAGCTCCGGAATTATGAGCACTTTGCAGAGTGTAGATGGTAAAACTTCATGCCTTTTCAATACAATCATCTGCCCTTTGGAAAAATGGAAGACTTGCAGCAAGCAGTTAAAGACCAGTTGGCACTGTCTCCTTTGTATTCCTACACTGAAGTTAAACCTACGTCTCAAGAGAAAAGAGGAGATATTTTAATTCATTGTCTTAGTCCACTGGTTTTCAAACTGTGTTTCAAATCTCTAGGGATTTTTGAAAGAAAAGTATGGTCATGAAGGACATGTTTCATTTGTATCTACTTCATTACCTTCGGCTCCCACAGGTTTAGGAGTTCTGGGGCATTAACCCCGCCCCCCCCCCAAACAACAACACACAGTAGAAAGGTTTCCTGGACTCAAAACTGTGTAAAAGAAGAAAATGTCACTTTGATGATACCACTCTTAGGTGAAGTCACTTTTACTTGACTATATTCAGCTCAAACTGGGGGACCAAGCTGGTATACTTCATATGGATAATGTACCTCATAGAAAGTCAAACTGAGTATCTTCTCTATAGAACTCTGGATATGCCAGGGTCATAACTGACGACTTTTCATTTTATGGAATTTTCTTGAGTGTGTCATTCATTGCAAATCTTAAAACTTGAATCTTACTTCTGCCGTGTAGGTAAATTCACCTGGGTCACAGATCGCCAAGAGGCTAAGTGGCTTCTTCTCATTGCCTTTATGAGCATGTGTCTAATAAATACCTTAGAAGGCCTTTAATTTTGCTATGAGCTCAGGGCTGGCCTTTGAATGTTACTAATGTAAAGGCATCCTAAAGGATGACACAGAAATTTTAGTAAGTCCTCAACGCTTAAAGTCTTACAACATCAAGCATTGTAGAAGAAAAGTGTATCCAGTGAATTTCTATTTTGGTTCACTTTGATCTTTTTGAAGGTCTGACTTAGGCTCCACCTATCTGCTATAAAAGGGAGTTGCATATATTAATCTAAAACAACCCTGGGCTGACTTTGCTTCTTACACCTGCGTTTGTTTCCATCATGCTCCCACCTGCCTCTAAACTTCTAACTATGTGATCCCAGTGTTCCCCTACCTGCAGACTTCAGGAATCAGGTGTTATATGTGCTCTCCCCAGACTTTGTGTATTTTCCCTGGATCTTTGGCTTCACCGTTCCCTGACTCTACTACTGCCATCTCTACTTTCCAGATCCTTTCTAATCCTTTAGATTTTGTGGAACTAAATCCCTGACCCCAGCTAGTCAGTCCTTCCTGGCCTCATGGAGGGTTAGGGTCAGAGTGTGACAGAGGTTAGTAAAGAGGTGGAGAACTTTGGTAGATTGAGATAATTGCCTCACTCATGGCAATATTTATTATTCTTATTTTTATTATTAGGCAATTTCTTCAAAGATCCCATGATAAAATAGGATGTAATGTTTAAAATAGACTTAGTGCTAAAAATATGAAGCATTCAAAGAAGAGAAAATTGATATATAATATACTGTAAGATAGAGTATGTACAAAGAAGTTGAAGTATTTAATTTATTTGACCTAGCGTAGATGATTTGGGTGATGTAAATATTTGTTGAATGGTGATTATAGTGAGGTCTTTGGCTTTTCCCTTGCCATCGATCTTTGCAATTTACCAGCAACCAAGATTTATCAGTTATTCTTCTTAGGAAATGTGTTTCATATTTAGTCTCCATTTTATTTCTAGTAACACTATTCTAAGCCTCAGATTTTATATGGTATATGAAGGAAAGGCTGGATCAGAAACATAAAATACTGAAAAGATTATAGTACCTTCTACACGATGAATTTAAAAATAAAAACAACACAAAGAATTTAAGAATATATGTGTAAGAAAGTCTGACAAAGTTTGGGGTATTTTACTTGGGAACTATTTCATAGCCCCTTTTAAAATCATCAAATATTGACTATCACAATTTTCTAATTTTTGTTCAATGCCCTAATTTTTGTGTCTTAAACACATCTTTGAGGTTTAATTAGATAATCCATTGCTGGATGGGGATTATAGTAATATACTTCTTCACAAACTCTGAATTTTATATATATTATATATATAATATATATAATGCAAAGTATTGTACAATACAGTATAACACAGAAGTCATACATAACTGAGATTTTAATTCTTTAACCCCTTATATTTTTGTAACTTCCTGGTTTACAAAATATCATCTGACTGTTGCCTATAAATCCCTAGCCCCAATCTTGTATAAAATGTTCTTTACTATCTAGTGATATAAGAAGAAAACTGGCATTCAGTAACTTACCACTATGTGCTAGGAACTTTGTTCATTGTGCCATTTAATCCTACAAATCTGATGAGCAGATATTTTAAATAATTTTAAATAATCTGCTCAAGGTCACACGATGAGTAAATGGTGAAGCCAAAATTCAAAACCAGGTCTATCAGTTTCTCCAGATCAGTCTAGAATATGACATAGAGACTAGTAGAGAGAGGATATTTAAGGCCCTACTGTTGACAAGGACTAAAGAACTGGGAAAATAAAGAATTAATTTGAGAAATCTCATACTGAGTCTGATATCAGGGCCCAGCAGTAACACTGCCATGGAGTTGGAGCCAGAGTCAAAAAGTAGAGATCAGGGCGGGTGCCTGGGTGGCTCAGTTGGTTAAGCAACTGCCTTTGGCTCAAACCATGATCCCAGGGTCCTGGGATCAAGCCCTGCATCGGGTTCCCTGCTCAGTGGGGAGTCTGCTTCTCCCTCTGCCCTCCCCGGTCTCATGCTGTCTCTCTCATCTCTCAAATAAATAAATAAAATCTTAAAAAAAAAGTAGAGATCAGGGATGCAGGTCATATTCATACTCTAAAATGAAAATCGAGCATTCACCATTCAGTAGATTGTAGTCTGGTGAATTGCTTAGTAGCCACAGATTTCCTCCCATTCCAGTCTGTATATCCCTTTGCATTCTGACTGCCATTCTTCTGATTGAGAGATTGGTCTATTTCTTTACCTCCTTCAATATGGACCAACCCTGTGAATCTCTAATCTATAGAAAATGACAGAAGTGACATTTCCTACCAACCTGCAGAACTATATAGGAAGTAAGAAATCATTGTTGTTTAAAACCACTAGGTTTTATGTTGGTTACACAGGAATAATTAACTAAAACAGAAACTGGTATATAGAAGTGAGGTGCTACCATAATGAAAATCTAAAACGTGTGGCCATTGGCTCTACTAATAGGGAAGACTGGTGTCTAGGAATGCAGTGAGGAGATAATTAGTAGATGCTAGATTAGTAAGGAAATTGCTACTTGAGGGTGGAGAGAGGACTATCCTTGTTACATACATGGCAACTGAACTATTGGCAAAATGTTGCCTGCTACACTTGGAATACAGGAATTTTTTCTAATGAACTGATGGATCTGACTAGGAGAGTTCCAGGCAGAATGTTACAAGGACGTGGCTGTAAGACCCTTTTATAAAACCTCAGAATAATTTAAGCTGGTGCCTGGTAGACCGCTTACCTAAACAATTCATCTTCTATGCATCTAGGCACATCACCCATATTTGACACATTTCTAAAATTAGAAGCTTGTCTTGACAAGAATAGTGAGTCTGCCTGTTGTCTAATGCAGTAGACTTTGAGCTGATCCATAGAAATCCCATAAAGTAGTTTAAAGGAGCTCTATCAAGTTGGAATAAAAGAGAAGGAGACAGTTTAAGATGTCTCCAAGTCATCAGCTTCCTATAGGCACAGAGCAGACTGGAAGAGCTACTTAGATGTGAGCATGGGCTATTTTTTATAGAAAGAGAAGGACCTCTCAGAGGGCTTAGCAAACAGTCCAAGGTGTAGAAACAAAATGATGAGGGAACTACTCCAAAGGAGAAGAAATAGGCCCTAATTAGGGAATATTTCCTGTCCCTGGATATTTGTCTGTTTGGATCTCACAGTTGCCACAGACCAGTGACCACTGTGTGCTTCTGTTTCTTTCTCTTTTCAAAAAGGAGTATTGTTTCACCTTTGTATTATAGGTATTTGGGTGGGAGAGGGCAGATTCTTATAGTTTTGGTTCACAGGTCTCTGGAGAGCTGAGGGCTCCATAGAGAATCCCCATTTGTATGTGGACCAGAAGTGAATCACAAGCTGGAGAATTTCAAGCCTGATATAATATCTGGGATGAGACTTTTTTGCAGGTACTGGGATAGGAGTAATCATGTTTTACATGTGAGAGCCCAGTGAGAAGTTCGTGGCCAGAAGGTAGAGGGTGGTAAACTGTTTTATGGACAAAAATTCCACCCATCCCAGTATGCATGCCCCTTTGCTGGCCCTTTCATCAGAGATGGGTTCTATTTCTCCATTCCTTTTAATCTGGACTTGCCTTGTGATTTGCTTTGACCAATGAATGGAATGTGTCAGAAATGGTAAGGTGTGTACTCTGAAACCTGTGCCTCAAAAGGGCCTTGAAGCTTCTATTGTCTCTCTGCTGAAAGCCTGAGACCTCCACACAAGGAAGCCAATCTAGTCAGCATCCAGCACCAACCACTAAATGTGTCGGTGTGGCCATCTTGGACCTTCTAGCCCAGACGACCATGAACTGAATAAGTGAGCTCAAGTGAAACCAGCAGAAGAGCTGCCTAGCTCACAGGATTGTGAAAATAATACTTTGTTTGCCTTCTTAAACAATTACATTTGAGGATGGTTTATTATTAAGTAGCAATAATTAACTGAAACCTGTTATTATGCCGCAGAAACTGTGGTGACCAAAATAGACATGGTCTTCACCTCATGTGAGGCGGGATGTATAGTGGAGAGAACAGCATTAGACAAAGAAAAAAATGCAATGACAAATGCTATCAGTGCTCAGAGGGGAAAGAACAAGGTGCTGTGAGGGGCTCAGAAATCCCACGGAGCCATGTTGGATCTCCTACAGGTGCTATTGGAGTTATTGGACAATACTAGGGTGGAGGTCTGAAAAAAATTCACTGACAAGGATCATCAGGATCCAAGGCGAATGCAAGCATGTGTCATTGTAGTTGTCGTAAGGTGTCAGGGTTTAGGCCCAGCTATATGTTACTAAGAGAAAACAAATCCAACTAAAGCTTTTAGCACAAGGTCTAGCATATAATAAGCACTTGGCATTAGCTATTATTATTACCGTGGGTTTTGGGGGGAAGATATGGAAATGTGCAATTAAGGCAAGTTTAAGAATAGAAACGCAATTCTATTTTTGGAAGGGTCAATAAAAATAATTACAATGAAACACTTCTAAATCCAAAATCAGACTTCAATGGGAGAAGTAGAATATATTTAGTTATATAATCCCTTATCTGAAGCCTCTGAGGCCAGATAGGCTTCAGAATTCATGAAGTTGAGGATTTTAGGAAGGTAATTTGGAACATGTACCATACTTTATGCAATACCTCTAGCAGTGTCTGGGGTAGCACCCAGTCGTTAAATTTCAGCAGCAGAATGTGTGAATATTCATAGTAACTGAGAAAAAAGTTGAAAGTAGCTTTACGCCTGTTCAAGTATCAGATTTATAAAAAAATTAAAAATTTGGATCTCCAGAAGATTCCGGACTTCAGAACTGTGAATAGAATTGTGGACCTAGAGAAAGAAACATGGTGCACATGGTTGGTCATTGACATCTTAATGAGCTCAATGGATCTCTGCTTGTCCAATGCAGCTGCAGAAATCTGTCTCAGCTTTACAAGTTGACAGAAATAAATCACACACTATATTTTCCATACTATGGTTCATTTCACTGGCCCTGTGTTGGTACAGCTGGAGTATAGCAGATTCAAATCCTTGTGAACGCATGTGCAACCCTTATTTCCCTGAACCATGCCAGCAGTTTCAGTGACTACCCATGAGTGTGAAGGATAATAATTTTCTCTGAGTCTTCACCTATTATTGCATTGTTATTCCTGGATTCCTACCTTCTTCCTCATCTCCATGTGTTCTCCCACCTTGGGGATGCCAGTGACTCACAACCTACCTTGAAAATTTGTTATGTGACTTGGCGGCTGCCAAAGGCCCTGCTGCTGCTCTGCCTCCTGGATTTCATCATTTCTGTCTGTCACTAAGTCACTCCTTAGCTGCTGTTTTCATTTCCAGCCATTTCTTCAGGTGTAGCCACTGCCATCAGTGCTGAGTAGACTCTGAGGTGGAATGGAGTTCCACTGTTCATCTTGTTCCTTAGCTGTTTTAGCCTAAATAAATTAAATCTCTCTCTCTTTCGATATGTATATATCTATATATATCTATATCGATATATATCTATATTTATCTATATCTATATCATATATATCTATATTTATATGTATGTGAGCATATATATAAGATATAATTGCCATACTTCTCTCTCTCTTTCTTTACACACACACACACACACACAGCCATACTTCTTTTAGGTTCCTACGTTTTGAGTTTATAATCCCTTCTGTAGAAAAGTTAACATATTCCCCAGGAACTGAGCCAGAGGATGTTTACCTGTCAACACCCAGTATTATAGTGTCATCCTCTCATTCAGCAAATATTTACTTAATGCCTGAAAGTGTCAGCACTAGTTTAGGCAATGAGGACCAGCGGACCAGACAGACCAAATTTCTGATGTCATGGAGTTTACATTCTAGTCTCTGTCAAAACTCTTTCTGCTGTTGGACAGTCAGTTGGGTCACAGGCTGAGCCATATGCCCAGAGGGTTCTTAGTTCAGAGGAAGCTGACTTTTTGAAATGTGCCCCAACCCCAAAAGGTCAGGAAGAGCCTTGGTCTCACCCTCTTTGCTCAAAGTAGTAATTTTGTGAGCCAAAGCCTGGTTGTTAGACCTAAATATTCTCTTTTATCCCAACAGGAGGCCTCTTTACAAAAATCAGTTCTGTGGTCCTGCTCTGATATCCCAGGGTCTCTGTGTCTCTAAGATAAATTCTTGCCACACAGAATATGAGTTCTGTTCAACAGAATGACAGGATGAGAGCTCAAGTGTGACCCAGTTGAGAAATAGCTGGTCTTTACCCTCTCTTCTCTTGGCCATTGTAATAGCCTCTGGGGCCGGCGTCCTATCTCCAGTGAATCCTGCTGCCACCAGTTTGCTGCCTAACATTTTCGGGGGCTCTCTGCTGTCCAGGATGCCTGCTCTTTAGCTTGGAGATTCACAACCTTTTCTACCCCATGACAGGTACAGAAGATGATCATATTTTCAGAGTGCATTTTGACAAATGGAAGAGGCCATTCTTGGCTAGAGGTAATGGCCCCAGGATCTCTGACCACCCAGACTCTGCTGGCTGACCCAAGGAGGGCTTAAGAGACCAATATCTGTGCACATCTGTAAGCCATCTACTTCCCACACAAGGAGTAAAAAACTGATATGCAATAGTCTTTACAATGAAGCCCAAACCACATTTTGCTGTCATCTTTTAAATTGCTCTATCCTAACTGGTTCCAAAAATTTAAGTGGCTCTTTTCTAATTCCATGTCCTTTCCCTTTCACCTTAAATACCCTCTGCCAGTTAGTTCTCCACATTCAGTTCTCCTTCAGTCTTCCGTGGTTCTGCTGTTCTCGCTACCTGGAATGTCCTTTTTGAACCTCGTTTGGTAAACTCCTGCTCATACTGCAGGTCCCATTTCAAATGTCACTGTCCGAGGACATTCCTGACTCCTCTAGACAAATTTAGGTTATTCTCTCCCTTGCCTGTCAGAGCACCAATATACGTATTACTGTACTTACTACATTATTACCTGCCTTACTTGGGATCAGAGGCTGTGTTTTCTATAATGTTGTATCCTTCACTGGGCTCACCATAATCCCTGCTGGCTCATAGCTCAATACACTTTTTGCTTAATGGATGAATGATTAAATCAATAAATGCAGAGCTGGAGAAATTGCTCATGCATTGAATTTGCATGAGTCTTTGGATAAGATGTGGAATCTTATTGCTTCTTATTCCCCATATGCTGAGATGACAACATTTATCTTTTCTTTTCTGAAATATAATGCCTTAAAACTCAAAACATCAAGCTAGTGGAGCTTTGTTGTTATTACGTCCATGGTCACCCTGCCATTAAACTTTGGCTGCCCTGGAAATGTATTATTGAATCTATAAATTTAGACCTAGAAATCTTATCAACAGAGTTTTGGCACATATTATATTGTCAGTTTAATAATCTAACCATGCTAGAACTAAGACCAAAATCATGGAAAGTGCTCATCTGGCAAGACTTTGAATGACTTTTCTGAATTTGTGTTGGATGAGGAATCTTGTTAAGAAACCAGTGTCACTTAAGTTCTGACTTGGGGATGCTCTTTGGTCAAAATGTTGGAGGAAATACGAGCTCAGCATCATGTGATAGGCTGGTCCACCCACAATTTTATATTGTGTAGTCCTTAAAATAGGCAGAAGTACAGCAAACTATTAGAAGACCTTTGCATTGCATTTGTACTAGCCATCCCCCCACCCCCACCCCAGGTAGCTGATAGAATTCTCATTTCATCATAATTTCTGACTTTTCTTCTTTCAAATGTTTCAAGAATTTGCCATTGTGGAATTTACTGTAGCCTGTAGCCTATAGTCTATGGGTATGTGAAAGCATATGAATGCCCAGGAATGCTACATATGAATTAGACTGCCATGTTTGCATTTCTAAACAGGATGACTTTTAAAAAATCATTTAATCATACATGAAAAACTATCTGTAATGAGGGTCAAGGTATTTGATCTCTCTTCTTTGGTATTCCTGGAGTGACACAAAGGTTGAAATTTTTCTCTGACTTATATCATGGCATTCAAGTAATTTCAGAGGTCAAACTAATAAAAGAACATGAAAAATCTGCATCAGTTTTAATCTACAAGGAGACGTTTTAATTATGATTGTGGCTGGTATTTTTGGCCTGATAAATGCATTTCTTTCTTTCTTTCTTTTCTTTTTTAAAGATTTTTATTTATTTATTTGACAGAGACACAGCGAGAGAGGGAACACAACAGGGGGAGGGTGGGAGGGGAAAAACAGGCTTCCCACCAAGCAGGGAGCCCGACGCGGGGCTCCATTCCAGGGTCCTGGGATCATGATCTGACCCAAGGGCAGACGCTTAATGACTGAGTGCCCCAATAAATGTGTTTCTTAAAAGGCTATGTACATTTAAGTATATTGCATATAGTTTATGGAATATGTTTGTCTGTCTGTCTACCTACCTATCTATCTAACTACCTATCCATCTGTCCATCTTTCCTTCTATTGCCTATTCACACACACACACACACACACACACACACACACACACACACACACACACTTTTTTAAAGATTTTTATTTATTCATTTGAGAGAGAAAGAGAAGAGAGAGAGAGAGTGTGAGAGGGGAGAGGTCAGAGGGAGAAGCAGACTCCTTACTGAGCAGGGAGCCTGATACAGGACTCAGTCCCGGGACTCGAGGATCATGACCTGAGCTGAAGGCAGTTGCTTAACCAACTGAGCCACCCAGGCGCCCCGACACACATACATTTTGAATATGTAACATATTCAAAGTATTACTAAAAGTAACTTTATAGTCATTTAGAGTATTTATGCTTGGTTGTTCTCGGTAAGCTTTTTTTTTTTTTAAAGGAGGGAGATATGAATGTCTCTGTATCAAAGGGATATTTAAGAGATGGATAGTAAACATACAGAATGTTTACTTCATTGGGAGGTGCCACCATCTCTTATCTATGTAGAAATGTGAACTTTTTATATAAAGATAGTGCAATACTTCCTTCCTAACAGTATATTATTCCTTTTGCCTAGGCCTACCTATTCCATTTAAGATCCTATACATCTATAGCTGATTGCACGAATTAGTTTATTTTGAAAATAAATAAAAATTCTTATTTTGAACATATAGGTCACGTGGATGCCAAATGGAAATTATACCAGTTAGTGATCTAACATGTGCTTTTAAATACTCTCTGGGAGCACCAGTTCAAATTCCATCAGCCCTTTTGAGAAACATAAATTGAATACCATGTTTATTCTGCAAAGGTCTTTCAGATGAAACCTTCCAAACTGTGAAGTCTCCCTGAAATTTTCTCTGAGGGCATGTATGCATTAGCATTTCAATAATTCAACCTTCTGGTGGTTCCTTTGAAATTTCTTTAATCTCTGGCATTGAAACACCTAAGATGTATATCATGGGATTGTGAATCTTTGTTCAGCAATATTACTATTACACAGAGCAGATCTGAGGCAAGGCTGCGGACCTTTCCTAGCAATGATGATTACCAATTTGCTGTAAAAATGATCAATTAAAGACCACTTATAAGTGAGAAGCAGCTTCATTTTCTTCCACAGGGAAACATGAAATAGTTAATTACATACCTTTACTATAAACACACTTAAAAATTTGGTGAATAATTAGTGTTTACTTTTCAAAAGTAAAAGATGTATAGATAAGTAAAGAGAGGAAAAACTTATATAGTAATGTCGTAACCTAGCAATAGTGACTATTTTATTTTATTTTATTTTTATTTTTATTTTTATTTTTTTTTTTAGATTTTATTTATTTATTTGACAGAGCGAGAGAGATCACAAGTAGGCAGAGAGGCAGGCAGAGAGAGAGAGAGGAGGAAGCAGGCTCTCCGCCGAGCAGAGAGCCCGATATGGGCCTCGATCCCAGGACCCTGAGATCATGACCTGAGCCGAAGGCAGAGGCTTTAACCCACTGAGCCACCCAGGCGCCCGCAATAGTGACTATTTTAGACATTTTCCTAGAATATACATAAAAAATATAAATAAATTTCCATTTAATTAAGAAAGAAGAATATGCAAATATTAGATCCTTATGTAACTTAAGTGTCCTTTGGACATCACCTGTTTGTGCATCCTAGGAAGAGCACTAGAAGAATTGATACTGCTAAGTACACCTGCTCAATTGTCCCATCTTCTAAATAGAGGAAACAAGCCCTTAAATCTCTTCAGGGGTCTCTGCTGATGGAAGTGGGAGATTAGGGGAGAGGCGGAGGAGGAAGCTCTCTTCTATAATCCCTGTGACTCTGAATCTCTCTGCTCTAGCTGTCGCTCTCTTGGTATCCACAGGTGTATCCTGTTCCTTACTGATTCCATCTGCAACACCCTGGGACACACTGTTGCTGGTAGTGGCCTGTCTTCATCTCCCCCAGGAGCTACTCTGTCATTTCTTGCAACTTTGTCATAACCAGTCTTCTAGTATCCTCAGGATAGGCTTTTAGAATCTCGACTAGCAACCAGGAAGAATTTTTGTAGCAGAGGTGCTCAAGTGGCTAGAGACATATTATTATTTTATTTTAACTCATTCGGTAAAGTAGTCTTCAAATATGGCTGCCAATTATTACTGCCATCCCTCTTCATGCATGCTACTCCTAACATTAAGAGGTGACTTTATGTCCCCTTTATGTATCTGGGTTGTGCTTGTGACTTGTTTTGACTGTGGAATGTTGGTAGAATTTATATTCTAGGATTTTGAGAACAGGTTTAAGATATCTGGCAGCACTTTTTTGCTTCTTCTTGAGATAGAACTAATATTCAGGGAGTCCAGGCGAAACTACTGAGGCCACAGAGAGAGAGGTCCTGGAGATTGAAAGGCCATCTTGGATGTTCCCAACCTTACCAAGCTCTCAGATGAATGCAGACAATGGTCCAGCTGTGTCCTGCCCAAATTTTTGACCCACAGAATCATGAGAAATAATAAATTATCATTGTCCACAATAGGTAACTGAACCAAACGTGCAACTGTGAATCAAGATTAGGTTTAGTTTCGTATTTTAGAAATTACCCTCCATGCAGTAAACAGAAGAGACCACAAAAAAACAAAAACATTACTTCCATAACATAAAAGTATGTCTCTCTCATTCATGTTAGAATAATGTCAAGGTAAGCAGTTCAAGGGCTAGTATGGAAATTTTATTATCATCAGGCCCCAAAGTTGCTTCTTTCTGCTTCCCTTTCTTAACATATGGTTTTTATTCTGAGATCATCTCATGACCTAATAAAGCTGCTAGAGCTCCAGCTCTCGGCCACATTCTAGCTAGCAGGAGGAAAGATGAAGAAAGGGCAAAAGAGGCATACTTCCTGGCTGAGTCAGCTCCCTTTAAGGTATCTTTCTGAAAGGCCTATACAACACTATCATGTGGCCAGAATTTAAATATATGGTCACACCTCAGTGCAAAGGGGGCTGAGATACTTAGCCATTTCGTTGGGTGCAACACCACTCCAAGAAGAACTGAGGTTTCATACTAAGGCAGAAGCAGACAATGGATATTGATTGGTAAGACAACAAACCATCTCTGAAGCCAGCCTTGTCCTCCCAGGGAAGAGAGGCATCACAGATACCTGATTTAGAGCAAGTTCTATACAGTCTCATACGTTACATAAGCCATAGTTTTCTCTAGCATTCAGGTTGTACTTTGAGGTGATGGATTCATCCTTCTTCTCTTTTGTTGGTTTTCTCTCAGAAGCTCCATTTTTTCTCCTTGCAATGTGGCTTCTATCAAGATGCTCTATTTATCAGAACTGTCAGTAGATCCTGTGTTCATTAATGAGTGGGGTTTATCTCTTTGCCCATGAAGTTCTGAAACTTAAAATCAGGGGATTACCTTTACCCACAGTGGTACCTAAAGGACTACATCATACAGATGACCTTCAAGAAGTGTTGCCTAACTTCTGAGTAGCACATACAGGTTGGAACTCTGTCCCTAATTCCCTGAAACTTTATGGTTTATGCAGTACTTAATTAAAAGAGAAATAGTAGCAATGAAAAGAATACGATAGAAAGTACAGTAACAAGGAAAAAATAGAAATAATGAAAGAGAAGGAGAAGGAGAAAGGGAGAGGCAGGAGTGTGGAGAGACAAGAAGACAGAGGGAGAGGGGCTCTGTTTCTTAGTGTCTTGTTCTTACCAGCATCTCTTCCCCCCACCATCCCCCAGGGCCTTTGCACCTCCTGTTTCCTTTGCTGGTAATACCCTTTCCCACAAACCTCTTTGTTCAACTAGTTCCTGTTAATACTTTTGGTTTTAGCTATAACATCACTTCTTCAGAGAGATTTTCCCCTGATCAATTTATCTCAAGTAGGTGTACCCTGCAGAACTCTCTCTTATTCATCTCATTTCTTTTCTCTCATAGAACTTATAATTTCTAATTCTATATTCATTTGTTTAACCTCTGTCTTTCTCTCTGGACTATTAGCCTCATAAGACCAGTACCTCACTGTTTTTGCATCCCAAACACGCGGTGCAATGTGGGCGTACCATAGGTGCCCGCTGGCTATTTGCTGAACAAATGAGCAAGAGAGGAGAAGTTCAGAGAAAAAAATGTGAAGTGAGAAAATGAGAGAGACTCATCTCATTCTGAGATTAGCATTAGCTTAGAAGTCTCTCCACTGCCCAGCCTATTTATTTTCCAGACAATTGATTCAAGTCCCTAGATGGGACATGTAGAGCTGAGGCACAATAAAAAAGCCTTAAAGCTGAGCTGCCAGGAGGACAAGAGTTTTCTCACCCTGACTTAAGACAGATCTGACTCTGTGTCAGAATGTAAAGAAAAAACCAGGGATTTTAAACAAAGATTTACGTATTTTATTTGGGAGGAAGGAGGGGTAGGCAGGGGAAGAGAGAGAGAGAAAGAATCTCTAGCAGACTTTCCACTGAGTGAGGACCCCGACGTGGGGCTCGATCCCACAACCCTGAGATCATGACCTGAGCCAAAAATCAAGAGTTGGATGCTTAACCAACTGAGCCACCCAGGTGCCCCAAACCAGGGACTTTTAATGTGAGACCAGTTTCCAATTCTGGTGAATTTCCTGAAACAATACAGTAACAACAAAATTAGTATACAAACTGGCTAGAAAACTATTTTAGATGAGAGTGATTTGTCCACTATTTTGCATTGCCAGGTAGAAGATGACTGCTCTTATGTCTTGAGATGTGTGTAATGGAGAAATTCCTGCCCACCCACTCAGCACTAAATGGAATAGGTCCCTTCTCAGACTCTCCCGGGGTATCAAGCGTTCAAAACTGCCTGCGTGTCTGTGCCTCTGCTGCAGAAAACATAAGAAGAGGGTTAATCCGACAAGGAATGGAGCAGCTCAGGCAAACAATGGGAAGTCAGAGATAATTCCAGGACCCACAGAAAGGTCATCAATGAAGTTACACTTACTGCGACTCACTGGTCCTCTTCTGGTTAATTCCTGCTACACCGAGTGTTCCTCCCACTGTGTCATATCTCCCTTCTCAGGTTGCCTTTCCTCTTCTCTTTCTCCCAGGCCTGCAAATACAGTCTGCAAGATTCTTTAGTCGGCAGTGATCCAGAGTTTTGAAGCTATAGCTTGAAAATGATCAGAGCATTCCTGAATGGAATAATGGCTCTGAATGTTGGTCTGGATTGATATCTGTTGGACTTAGTTTGTTCTTCATATGGCGACGTGAGTTAATTCACTGTTTTCTGTCTGCACACCCATTTTCTTGTCACCACATGATGGAGAACATTCTACACACTGCTGCAAGATTAACCTTCAGCAAACACTTCTTTGATCATGTCACTCACTTGGTTCCAAAAACCTTAAATGGCCCTCTGTATTCTGTTAGGGTTCAAATGCTTTAGTCCTGTCTTCAAGGCCTGCTGCTATCTGACCCTATTGTGAATTGCTCCTGCCGCTGAATCCTGTTCTGTAAATAGGAGAGATTAAGGAGACAGACTCCTCAAAAGTGATCAATTTTCTAATTGGGTCTTCAATGGTTTGGTGTAAAAATCATAATTCATGTCAATAACTGATCCTGCTAAGCTTGCTATACATATTAAATGTTCCGTGCATTTACAGCATCAATAATGTTCAGCTATAGGAATTATGCAGAAATACCTTCTATCTTGGCAAGTACATGCAGTAGTAAATCCCCTGGGCAGTTGAGACTACTTGGAAAATTTAGACATAGTCCTGTATCCAGAATAATATAGTGATCTCTCACCATGCTGAGTATGATCATCAGCAGCAATGATTTAGAAAATGAGAATGATTTATATTTTTATTTTTGAGCAGTAAATCTTTTTTTAAATTTATGGAGGGATTTAGATTTATGTAGTAGGCTCTAGTTTCCATCATGTGGTAGTAATCTTAATGGCCACTTTCGAATTCCATTCATCTCTACACTGGCCACAGAGCATTCAGAGACTTAAAATAAAGATTTAGATGGTGATTTGGTTAAAATGCTCAAATTTTGAGTTTTAGCCTGAAAAATCAAACCCAGATGGTAGGCATTTTTGAGGTAGTGAAATTCACCTTTCATGATGCATGGACAATAATATTTCATTAAAAGATCAGTCACAGTAAGGCATTAATGCTTTATCATTCATCCTATTCTTTTAAATATAAAACTACAGATAGATTTTATAAATCTGAAAATATAGTGACTACTTTAAAATATTTTGATTAGATCCACTCAAATTCATTACAGGCATACTTCATTATTTTGTGTTTTGAGAATTTGTAAAACATAAATTGAAGGTTCATAGCAACTCTGCATCGGCTAAGTCTATGGGTGCCATTTTTTCCAACATTTGCCTGTTTATTGTCTCTGTGTCACATTTTGGTAATTCTAGCAATATTTCAAACTTTTTCATTATCCTGTTTGTTACTATGATCTGTCATCAGTGATCTTTGATATTACTATTTTAATTGTTCTGGGACACCACAAACTAACAAACTCAATCAATGTTCTGTGTATTCTGACTGATCCACCAAATGGCCATTCTTCTATCTCCTCCCTCTGCTCAGGCCTCCCTACTCCCTGCAACATAAAGGTATTGAAATTAGCCCTGTTAATAACCCTACGATGGCCTCTAAGTAAGTGTTCAAGTGAAAGGAAGAGTCAGTCATGCAGCAAACTTCACTGCTGTCTTCATTGCCACAGACACTGCACCCTTCAGTAACCACCATCCTGACCAGTCAGCAGCCCTCTGCATCCCAGCAAGGTCCTCCACCAGCAAAAAGATCATGATTCCCTGAAAGCTCACATGATGATTAGCATTTTTTACCAATAAAGTATTTTAAATTAAGGTATGAACATTTTGAGACATGTGCTATTACACACTTTAAAGACTACAGTATAGTGTAAACATAACTTTCATAGGCACTAGGACACCAAAAATTCCATGTGATTTACTTTATTGTGATACTCACTTTATTGCAGTGGTCTGGAACAGAACCTGCAATATCTTTGAGGTATGCTTGGGTTACAGCCCTTTGTCCATCTCAAATTTCTTCAGCAGAGTGGTTGAGATCATGAGCTCTCTTGTCAAGATGCTTGGGTTCAAATTCCAGCTGTCATTCTTCACTATGTGTTAGAATGGGGGCAAATAACTTAACCTTTCAGTATCTCAGTTTTCTCATTCATAAAATAGGGATAGCAACAGGGGTGCTGTGAGTATTAAATGGGTTAATGCATGTAAATTGCCTTGCACATAGAAGATCAACAATGTCAGCTATTATTACGGAGTAAAGTTCTTCTCTTTAGGAAATATATAAAGTTGTAATAGGGGTGGGGGGGTGCAGAAATGCAGATGCCTTCACAGGGCAGACAGATAATGAGCCACGTGAGTAACTTGGTGGTAGAGATTGGTGGAGTCTGCAGAGGACTGTAAAGCATGTGCCCCACTTAAAGTCTTAAAAACAAAGCAAAAGAAAGCACAACTGTGTGTGCTAGCCAACCAAGACATGTCTGTCGGCCAGGCTTGACCGAGCCTGTGGACTGCCCACCAATTCTGACCCCTGAGTAGCAAAAGAATGCCAAACCACAAGTCAGGAGGTACAGGCTGTGGACCTGCTCTGCCACGTTCCAGCTTCGTAAGGCTGGGCAAGCTCCTCACCCATCTTGGCCTCTGTTTCCCTATTTGCCAAATGAGAAAATAGACGCTCTTTCCATGTCAAACAGTCTAGTTAAATGGAGAAAGGAGGGAACAATAATTTTTAAAACCCCATCACTTTTTTTAAAGGTCTGTAAATAATACAGAACATGTACCGTGCTTGAGAAATCTGCACAATGTATAGTGGTTCCTGAGGGGAGCATCTTCGTAGAAGCTGAAAGTATTGCCTGGGGGAGAATTGGGTCTCAAATCCTAAAGGCAGAAAGGGGCACAGATTAAATGAGGGAGGGGAGAGCAACCCAGATCAGGGGAGCCAGGCAGAGGCTGAGAGGCTAGTTGTGCGCAGGAGATAATGAGGGGAAAGGGGTAATAGCAAATGATACTGTCCAGGGTGGAACTATGAGAGTGTTTCAGAACCTGGTGATTTTGTCATTGTTGTTTTAAAATATTTATTTACTTGAGAGAGAGAAAGAGAGAGAGAGCATGAGCAGGGGCGAGGGGCAGAGGGAGAGAGAGAAGCAGACTCCCCGCTGAGCAGGGAGCCCCATGCAGGACCCCGGAAACATGCCCTGAGCTGAAGGCAGATGCTTAGCCAACCGAGCCACCCAGGTGCCTCATGAACTTGGTGAGGTTAAGAGGCCTAGGCATGCTGGAGTTAATCTTTGGGCTATGGTCAGGTGGAGAAAAACCAGGCCAACACATGTAAGCAGGTATTTCAGTCTCCAGACATTCCTTTCTATGTCCTGTTCTTATCAGGAAAATGGAATTCTTATTTGTTTTTATAGCATTCAGATTTTCCGGGCTCCTGACCTTATTTCCTATTTTTATTTATGGAAAATTACATTTTCCAAAGGTGGATGCCACCCATCTAGAGCACCCATCCCACTTGCTCTACTGCACAATGTTGTTGACGCCCCTCCCACTGAGAGGCAGGGTCTCTGTCTCCTTCCCTCAAATCTGGGTGGGGGCTTGTGATTGCTCCAACCCATAAAGTGAGGCAGCCTTGAGGGTTTGGGTTATCTGAGGCTGTCATAGAAAGGATATGATTTTCACCTATCTTTTTCCCTGAGTCACTTGACCTAGGATCCCTGACTGCTATGCTGGGGAGACCAGATGGAAGGATCTTATAGAAATAGAGATCCATACCCAGGAAGTCCCACTATTCCATTAGAGAAAATCTCCCCAGGCTACAGACCCATGAGTGAAGAAGCCTTTGCAATGACCCCTTCCCTAGTTATTGTCTGACAGCAACCTCATGAGAAATTCAAGCCAGAACTGACCGGTCAAGCCACTTTTCATATTTCTGACCTACAGAAACTGTGAGAGATAAAAACTGATTGTTGTTGATTCAAGTCATTAAGTGTTGGGGTAATTTGTTACCTAGCAATAGACTAATATATTAATGCATTGCTGCATCTCCTTCCACTTAGATTCTGATCTTCATGTTTCTAGCCCCAATTAGTAAGCTAAACTAAATTTACCATGGCCTTTTCTCAAGAGTTCAATTTTTCACATTTCAGTCCTTGAATTTCATTCCTGATTCCAGTTAATTCATCCATTTTTTTTCTTGGTTTAAAGACCTTTCAAACAAATATGCCTGCGAAGACCATATAACACACGCAAACAAGGGAAGCAGACCCAGGTAGAGAGCCAAGGGAGCAAAAAGAATTGCCGTAAATTGGAGAGCTTATGTCACATTAAGTAGCCAACTCCGAGAGACGGAAAGAGTGGGACTGTGGCTTAATGATACTAATTGTAAGTTTTTTTCAAAAGAAGTCGGAGATGTAGATTTTTAAAGCGATCTTTTGATAAAAAAATGAAAATGCTGCTCAAATTGGAACAACACCATGTTAATTAGAAAAAATATATCTACTGGCTGACTTAGCCATGAGTTGCCAAATTGCAACCTCTAATTTAATAGTTTTTAGCCACTGTACATCCTGGGAAGACCTCAAACTCAGGAGGAAGAGATCCTGAATTTCTTAGCCATGATTATACTTCTGAAAGAAAGTGACAGTATCAAAACAGCACTGGTAATTGTTATTACCAGTTGAATACGATTCAGTCTTCAGTCCATTGAAGTATTTGGGTAAGGCCATGTGGTCATAGATTGAGCCTTTACGCCCAATATAAGGTAAGCAGATCCTTCCCTGTGGGCCAGTCATTGGCACATGATCCTTCAGGGAGACTCAAAAGGGCATTGTCCTGGGTGCCTGGGTGGCTCAGTGGGTTAAAGCCTCTGCCTTCAGCTCAGGTCATGATCCCAGGGTCCTGGGATGGAGCCCCGCATCGGGCTCCCTGCTCAGTGGGGAGCCTGCTTCCTTCTCTCTCTCTGCCTGCCTCTCTGCCTACTTGTGATCTCTCTCTCTCTCTGTGTCAAATAAATAAATAAAAAATCTTAAAAAAGGGGGGGGCATTGTCCTTAGAGTGAGGTCCCATTGGCAGCCACCTGCTGCCCCATTAGATGTTTGTTATCATCTATCTCAGTACTTCTTGGGAGCCTGATACACACATGAAGACCCCAGAACCCATCCTCTTTCTGTCTTCTGGAAAATATCTACCCATTTTGATAGATTTTGATTCTCCACTCTCTGAGCCTCTCCATTCCTTTAGTCAGTTCAGCTCTTTTTGAAAACAAAGCCTCTTAGGTCTACCCTGGGGGCACAGAGCTACAAGCTGAGCTGTCCTCTGGGATAGGAGTGGGGGTCTGGCAGAGTGGCAGCAACACCTAATATCATTGAGTTAAAATCTCAATAAATTATCTCAGTAAATTACGCAATCAGAAAGATGAGCTCCTTGTCAATAAATACATACAACACTCTGTCTACAGACAAATGCATCTAGAGTTCACTCGTACAACCCAATACCCATAAACTACCTCCATAAAGCAATGGAAAAGAGGAGCTGAGACTAATGAAGTTCTTTCAGCCTAGCCCACACAGGCTGACATTAATCTGCATGGATATAACCCACAGCATTCATTGTACTCGAGTACACATTTTAGAAAAATGATTTTGCTTTTTTCTTATACCTGATAACCTGGAAAATATAGTCATCTGTACTCTGTCCCGCAGGCCTTAGTGCAAATCACTAAAGAGGTTCCATTGACGGATCTTTTTCGGACTCTAACCACAATTGAACTCTCTGCTTTCCATCACTCGCTCACCCCGTTGTGTACAAAGAAGCAGATATGCAATATAGCAGGAGCCCCAAGAAAAGGTCTGGCTGTTCTGTCAAAACTATTTAGTTCAATATTGTTCTCAATGTGGCACCATAGCCCTGGACATGACACCCAGCACGTCCAAACAGACATGATTATATATGAGACAGAAAGGCACTTACATCACTGCGGGTTGTTACGCTTTAAAGGGCTTTTTCCCCCCTCTTCAAATTAAAAGTTTTCAAAAATGAAATAAAAATAAACCTTTGAAGAAACCAGATTGAGACTGAATTTGGAAGGCCCTCCTGCCTAGTGTATACTAAAGAAACATTTTCTGGGTTTGTCCCTGATGATTTTCCTTGTAGTTGAGAAACACAATCCACTGGGAGCTTTTGTGGCAGAACAAGAATTTTATGAACACGAACTTTACAAAGACTTCCCTAGGAGATTTAAGGTCTGGAAATCAATAGATCAATCAGCGGCTTTTATCAATCTGTAATGGTTCTCTCTCTTTGGATGTTTGGATGAAAATGGGATCAACGTAAATTGAACACGGAATCACTTATTCTTACAAGTTAAATTTGTCAAACTGTAAGGCACATAAATGACATGAAATATAATCATTTTTGAATTTGGGACCCTTCAGGGTGCATGTTGATTGAAGAAAAAAGAACCAGATGTTTCTTCAGCAGGACTCACAGAGGCAATCTAAATATTCTTCAATCCCTGACACTTCTGACCATTTCCCAAAGAAACCAATTCATTAGTTAATTATTGGGTATGCTTATTGTGTAATATATAATTGGCCCAGGGCAAATAGTCTTCAAAGATGGCTGGCTGAGTCCGTAGGATCTGTTTTTGCCAAATTCTTCCCAAGAAAATAGGGGAGAATTAATGAGCCCTACCTCATCTTACATCCGCCTTATTTTTAATGATAAAGGCCTGAGTGCCTGGAACCTCTCCTTCTTTATATAGTTAGCTTGGCAGGTAGTTCATGGGCAGAAGAATTAGGAGAAAACATGAAAATTATGTTGGGAAATAAGTTACTTACCCAGTTCCTCCTGAAAAAAACACAAACACCAAGTTGGATTTATATTTCCATTTTTGAGATGTACAAAGGTAGGTTGAGCAGAACATCTTTCATTCCCATTCTAAGGTTTGTTTTTTTTTTTAATCAAAAAAAATCAAAAGAATCAGTGTTGAAAATATCCTCATTTTTTGTTAGCTTAGCATCATCCCAGTATAGCAAAAACAACAATCCATATGTATCAAGCATTTCCTATGTGCTTAACACATACTATCTCATTTAATCTTTATAGCAAATATCAGTCATGGTCAATATTACTTTCATTATCCCTGTTTTGTAGGTGAGAGAGGGGAGGCACTGAGAAGTTAAGTCTCATATAGGGTTGCCAGATAAATTACAAGTTGCCCAGTTAAATTTGAATTTCAGATAAACAATGGATACATTTTTTAAGTGTAAGTGTGTCTCAGGAAATATACCAAATATACTACTATACTAAAAAATATATATCCATTGTTTATCTGAAATTCAAATTTAACTGAGCATCCAGAATTTTTATTTACTAAATTTGGCTAGTCGTTGGCAGAGCCAAGCAGATCTTTCTGATTCCCAAGCTAAAACTCTTAACCACTACACTAAACTGCCTCTTTCCACAAAAATAAAGTTTGAAAACTGCAAATTTAGAAAAGGCTATTACTTATTTAGACAAACTAGCAGTGAAAGTAGGACGAATTAAGCTAATTTGTAGAAGCGGTGTGACAGGCATTTCTTTTGTCTGGGCAGTCCTGGAACAAGGTGTGCGGAAGTAGGAATCCCTCGAATAGTCGAAGAACAGGGTGCGGAGATGTTTGGCTCCCTGCTAAGGATTGAGTGCTTGTCATGAAGTCAGCTCTGTGACAGATTATGTCTGTCAGCACTCCAAGGGGAGTATAAAAGTCAGGTTTCCTTTGAAGAGAATGGGGAGTGCTGGGACTTGTTTCCTTACCTCTATCTGTCTCTACCTGGACCAGTCCCTTCCAGTTAATACCCTTGAATTTAGTTCCCAAAACACTACACAGAGGACTATGGTGATATAGTGAAGACTTAAAGCTCCCATATTTGACTCCTTGGTTTGATTTCCTAGCTCTACCATTTTCCAGCATCTCAATATCCTTCTGCAAAAAAGGGAAATAATAGTACCTACTTCTTTAGACTTTGAGAGTTTACGTAAGTTAATATATGTGATAACAGTAGTAATAGTAATCAACATTCAGCAACTATTTTCTACATGCCAATCACTCATCTAAGTGAATTACTTAATCCTTAAAACCACATTAGGAGATTGGTTTTATTATTATCACCCCCTACTTTATGAATGAAGAAACTGAGGTATAGATTAAGTTACTAACCCAAGGCCATATAGTCAGTTAGCAAAAAAGGAAGGTTTTAAATTCAGACAGTCCGGATTCTGAATTGGTACTCTCAGCCCTTATTCTGTACACGTGGAACACACTAAGACCAGTGCCTGGCACAGAGCCAGCCTGCACTGCTTGTTAGCTACTACTATAAACTGTCAAGAGATGTTTGGGCATTGTTCTAATTATCCTCTTTGGCCATAATACAGATTAATGCCCACCAACAAGTTGTCCCATGCTCTTCTGCATCCCAGGCAACTCCCAAGATTCTGGGAGGTACCCTAGATTTCTCTGACTCTCCCAACCCCACACCCACTCAGTCACCAGCTCCTGTAGAAATGACAGCCCTTCTCTTCCCCATCCCCATTGCCTCAACCTCTGTTCTAGACTCAATCAGTTCTCTCTGGCACTCATACAATATATTTAATTTTGAAGAAACCTCCATTTCTGGTTGACCTGTCCCAATCTTTCCTACATTTTGTCACCAAGGAAAGATTTCTAAATTAGCAATCTGATTATATGTTCTCCTGCTTAAGATTCTCCAGTGGCTTCAAGAAAATACCCAAGCTCAGGCTCCTTAGTCCCATAATACAAATTCCATGACCTCCCCACTCATCTCTAGCTATTTTCTGTATGGACCCCATCTTTCATTTCTACACTACTTTTTCATTTCCCTTAATATGCCATGTTCCTTCATTCTTTCATGCCTTTATGATGCTATTTCTTCCTTTTGGAATGTCTTTCCCTTTTGTTCTGCCTATTAAATCCAATTCATCCACTGAGATCTGGCTAAGGACCATGTAGTCTGAGAAGCCTTCTCTGACATCCTCCATTTCACTCAGAGGATCTGAGTTTCCTTGCTTCTTTTCCCATTAGTCATGAGTATCTTAAAGCCAAGGCCTTTGTTTATCTTGGTATCTCCAGCTCAGAGCAGACAAGTTTTTAAGTAAAGAGTGAATGTTTTATTGACACAGACTCAATAGCTATTTGACCACAAAACAAAGCTAAATATAACAGCCCTCAATAGCAAGAAATGTAAGGGAGTTATTAGAAGATCTAAAATTAAACTATTGTCTTTCAAGAAATAATACCCATGAAGGATAAGAGTCTGCATCTTTCCCTATGGTTAAAGAATTATCAAACTACCTAAAAACATACACTTTTTATATTGATAAAGTCCTAGTACCAAAATTGCAGGGCCTAAATCTGATATATCAAAGCACATAAATATTTATAAGACTTCTGCAAAAAATCAGAAACAGCTGGTTAATTCTAAGCCTTAAAAGACACAACTATAAGTGTTTTTCACAAAGGAACTATATACAAGGGAAAAAATTCACCCAACACTTAAGGAAGAGTGAGGTCACTAACTAGCTTGGCTACTCTCTTTTGAGAGACAGTTTAGTGTTTTCGGGGGTGGTCAATAAAAGAGAACTTGACTACAATCAGAAAACTGGACAAGCACAGTTTCTAAATGATGTTTCTCCTTTCTTTTTGGTGCTAACCATTTAGAGATGCATTATGATTAAGTTATAATTGCTTATTTCCCCTGTCTAAACAAGGCAGGTGGTTCCTTAATATTGCATATTAATTCTAATTTCATTTATTGCCTTACAAGTAAAATTTGGCCCTAATATTAAAATGGCAGGTAAAAATTTAAAGTTGATCGCCAATTTTGAAAACATTATTGGCTTAATATTATTAAAATTGAATTTCAGAATTACATGGAGTTTTCATTCTTGAAATCCTAGCCTAGATAGATGAAGCAAATGTATAAGGAAAAATGCATTAGAAAGGGAGCTAGGAGCTCAAAATCTAATTTCAGTCTCTCACCTGGCTACAAACATGATTCCATTTTACCTTCTCTTTTCCTACCTGTGGACCCTGTACACTTGTGGCTTTGAGGAATAGTTTCATTCCATGTAGAAATTCCACTATCAGTTCCTTTACCACTCTCCTGCCTGGATTCAACCTGTTTCTACTCTGGTTACCTATATAAGTTCAGTGAGAAAGGAACCAAACCATAGATGAATGGGGAACATTTTGCTTAGGGTAAACAAAGGGTATCAGATATGAGGTCTTTATCACTCCTTTATCACTTTCCAGAATTGTTCATTTTTGTGATGACATTTGAGGAAAAGGTCACAAATACCTTTCAAAATTGTGAGGAGACTCAGAAATGATGGGAAAAGACAGCACCAGACAAGTATGGGCTTGGGAGGTCATATTGTTAGGACAAGTGGAGAAAACACTTACTGTTGCCTAGAACTTAGCTTGACCTTTCCTCACAGGTGGTGGTGGAGCAGGTAGATAAGGAAGTGAGTGAGCCTTAGCAAGGCTGAGTCAAGGGGCTCAAAACTGTTCTTGGAGAAGTCAAATGGACTCAGGGCAGAAGATGGATGATACGCTTTTGATGTTCCTTTGACTGATGAGCCAAAGGCTAATCTGGACAGATAACTCACTATCCTGTAACATGGGTGGGTCGTATGGTTCCTTGGGATGCTCTTTGGTTCTTTTCATGGATCCTAATTACACATTAATTGCTATGTAAAGAAATAGGGTTTTTCTAACCATTTTCTCCCACCTCAAATCCTGTTCCTTTACTTTTTCAGCACTTTTCCAAATTTGTAATTTTATGTTGGTGTCAACCCACTTATTGTTTGTATTCTCTTGTGAAACTGTAAGCACCATAAATACAAAGATCCCTGAATATATAAAGCATAGTCTCATCTAAAGGATTAGTAGAAAGCCAATAAATGTTTGATGATGAGATACCTAAATTAGGCATTTCATCAAAAGTGCTGAAGAAGGGGCACCTGGGTGGCTGAGTGGGTTGAGCGCTGCCTTCGGCTCAGGTCATGATCTCGGGGTCCTGGGATCAAGTACCACATCGGGCTCTCTGCTCATCAGGGAGACTGCTTCCTCCTCTCTCTTTGCCTACTTTGACCTCTCTCTCTCTGTCGATTAAATAAATAAAATCTTAAAAAAAAAAAAAGTGCTGAAGAAGCTATAGTTCTATTCTAACAGAGCCCAGTTGCTGGTACCTAGGACTGGGTTCTCCGTAAATGCCGAATGGTAACTAGAACTTACTGGAGATGTCAAATGAGACACATTACAGATGCAAGTCCTGGTGTCAGCATGTTCATGATCTAAGAAGAGCCAGGAGAAACTAATTTCATGTGAATGTGTGCTTAGCGTAAATTAAATCTCTTGTGCTCCTGGGCTGTTTGAGGAAAGTGTGAGAGCTCCGTCTCATGGATCTCCATGATCTCTAAATCCCTTATGATGGAGGCTGCAGCCACAAATTATTCTTTTCCCCAGAGTTTCTCATGTTTTTCAATATGAGTGTATGAAGAGGTCTGAGCATCAAACAAAGCCCAACTTCACAATGTCCTGTAGATTTAAAAAAAAATTAGGCCTATTCTATTACAACCAGGAATGGGAAGTAGCTATTAAATCATTCCCTTAAGGTATTTTTATTTTGTTGACTCATGAGAGTTGGCTCTGGCTCCTCCAAAGCATTCTGAAGCCATATTTGGAGAACTTTGAGTTGGTGAATTTACTTATGTGCAGAAAATATTGAGATATTTTTTACATTCTTTGCTAAATCATTTTGGTTTTCTTAAACAATTGGTATTCCTCCTACTTTTCTTGCATTTATTCATATAACTAAATAAAGACTTAGCTGCATTTTTCAGTGAACTGAAACCAACATCATGCTTGTCTTTTAAAAAAATCATAACTTTCCATCCCAACTCTAATCTCCTAATGCAACATTTTAAGAGCAAATAATTGCCACACTCATGTTATTTAAAGATGTTGGAATTCCCACAAGAGAACTGTTACACAAATTAAAAACGATGCCATTTATATTAACAATTAATAACATGACAACAATAAAGATGAATATTCATTTCTGGAACACAAAAACCCTACAGGTTTCAAAACTTGGATATTCCCAAGTCATATTGAATAATACCTTTGCAAACTTGTTAACGTATTAAATTAGCCTGGAAATCTTGTAAGCAGAAAAGAAAATCTGCCCTTCTGAGCTTTCTGCTATTTCCTGCCTCTCGTCAGACTGGAAATGTTTGAGGACTGCCTTTCTCCTGGTATTTCAACGTGCTGGCTTCTGGTCCCAGATGGAACCAAGAAAAGCAGAGGAGTGTGAAAAATAAAAATATTTTCAGTGTTGTTAACCCAACCTTTTAAAGCCTTAAAAGATTTCCTTTGGATTGGTGAAAGAAATGATTAGAATTTAGGGGTGCTGCTTTCCTCCCCAGGCCAGATAACACATGTTCTCATGTTTCTAATGTCATAAAATATACTTTAAACTAACTAAAAGCCAGATTGTCTACAGGTTCAGCTGAGCAATTTGGCTTTTTAAAAAATTATTACTTTTTAAGCCAGGATTCTCCAATGTACATGGAAAGTTTCTAAAAACGTCTAGTCCCGCTATGTTTTTAATGACTCCTCCCATTGGAAGCCCAAGGATGAGCTCTCGTCATGGCCTGTGAAGACCCAAGCTCATCCAATATCTTGCAGCAAGCTCATTTCACAATAGAAAAAAGCTATGGAACAATAGTTCTAGCTAAAGTGTAAGAAAATTACTAGGCAACTTGAGCCAGTTCTTAACTGCAAAATAGATTAAGGATAAAACATTCAGATTTCTTTAAAAAAAAAAAAAACAACAGAAAACATGATGGGATGGGGAAATACAATGATATCTTCAAGTATCAGGTTATGAAGGGTTTTTTGATAGATGAGGGATCTAAGCTTTATCAAGTTCTTATTGAATTCCAGGCATTGCTGTAATCACATATATATGTTATTTATTTTGGAATAACTTCTAATTTTACAAATATTACTGGTAACAACACAGTAAGTTGAATAATGTCCCCAAAGATGCCCACATCCTAATCTTCAGAACCAAAACTTGTGAATGTGTTAAGTCATATGGCAAAAGGGACTTTGCAACTGGGATTAAGTTGAGGAACTTGAGATGGAGAAATTACTATGGGTAATATGAGTGAATCTAACATAATAATAATGGTCCTTATAAGAGGGAGGCAGAAAAGTCAAAATCAGAGAGAGATGATGTTAAAACAGAAGCAGAGATCAGAGAAATGAGGTGTATGCTGATGGCTTTAAAGATGGAGAAAGGGACCACAAGCCAAGGAATGGAGGTGGCCCTTAGAACCAAGACACCTCCAGAAGGAGTACGAGCATTTTTACTTTAACCAGAGAGACTGACGCTGAATTTCTGACCTCAGATCCATAGATAATAAATCTGTATTTTGAGCCACTAAATTTGTTACCACAGAAGTAGAAAAGTAATATAAACACTCATTAAACACTTACTGTGCAACATAGACTGAGTTAGTCATTTTATATATTAAGCCGTTTAACTTTAACAGCCTTTTTATTTTTATTTTATTTTTTTTTTGACAGGTGAGGAGGCAGACAGTAGGGAAGTTCAAAATTCCAGGGCTGATAATAGGTAGTGGTACTGGGATTCAGTGAGGATTTGCCTAGTATTTGCATTTCATGTACTCAGGGAAATACCAAGATCAGAACTTTATAAACATTATCCTCTTTTAGGAAACAACAACAAAAACTATGTGAGGGCAGCATTATTCCCATTTATAGATGGGAAAACTGCAGCTTAAAAGATGACATAACTCGCTAATGGTCATGGACCTAAAAGGTCAGAGCCAAGATTGGAATCAGGCTGTCCATCCTAGAGTCATGCATGTAAACCCTACAGAGGATTGAGAGCAAGGCAAACCTCAAAATACCATCACCTAGCGTGTGTCCTGGGATAAGTTCTTTTTCACTTCAGAAAGCTCCTGGCTTTCTGTCAATGGAATAAAGATAATGACTCTTATTTCATAAGAATTTTGAGTGAAGGACGTGTAAAACTTTTAGCCTTATGTCTGACACATAGTAGGTGCTCAGTGAATGGCAATTAGGTTATTGCAAATTATACAACACAGTAGACCTTTTCCATCTGTTATGTCATCTATAAAAATTCATGCTCCACTTCCCGCAGAGTTTTGTCACAGGGAGAAGACAGCTGTCCAGCCAGTAACTACATTTCTTAGCCCCACTTGTTTCAAGGTATGGCCACGTGCTAACTATTGACAAAACAATGCGAATGGAAGTTATTTGTGTCACGCCAAAGACTTTAACTCAATCAGGGCTTCTGCACTTTCTTTTCCCCACTGTTGACTGCCTAGGTCTGTGAGCTCCTGAAGAATAGAAAGCCACAAGATGGCAAGGAGTAGATACCCGAATCATCACGTGGAGGAAAGCTTCATGGATTGTTATATATGCAAAAACAAAACAAAACAAAACAAAAACCCTCTTCTTTTGTATGCCTGTGGAAGTTTTAGATTTGTTTGCTATCACAGCTGGTGTTAGACTGAGTAATAAGCACATACACATTCTTTCTTTAGCACTTTGCCTCTCTTGAGAAGTGCTCTACTCAAACTTTCCCCCTTTGGGTATCATCTGGGTATCATTTAATGTTGGTGTAATTATGTTATGGAATCTGCAGTTCACACTGAAATTTCATTAGTGGTTCCAATGTTATTCTTTATAGTGATTTTCTTCTGCTCCAGAGTACCATCAAGGAGCACGCACTGCGTTTTGTCATGTCTTCTTAGTCTCCTTAAATTAGGAATGACTCCTCAGTCTTTCTTATCTTTCTTGACCCAGTATTTTTGAAGGGTGCAGTCCAGTTACTTCTTAGCATATGTCTCTCCATTTAGACTTGTTTATGACTTTTCTCATGGTTAGATTCATGTAATGTGTCTTGGCCAAGAATACCATAATAGTGATGTGCTAGTCTTCCCTGTGTTAGGAGGCACATGATGTTGGATTGTTTCAATATTGACGATGTTAAGTTTGATTATCTCATTAAACTAGAATCTGCTGGGGTTCTCAAATGTAAAGTTAACATTTTTCCAGGTGATATCAGCTTATGAAATAAATATTTCAAATAATTTTAAAACCATAAACAAAAGCATAGATACTCTAACATACCAAATGTGAATATTAAATGTAATAGGTACTAAATAATTCACATTAGGACACTCACATATCAACTGGAGAATTAAGTCAAACTTTGAAATTCGCAAATGTAAGATAAACGTGCCATTGGAGATTCTAACACTGCAGCTAATATTTCTTAGTAATTTTCATGGACTCTTAAATTTCATGGACTCACTATTGCTTTTATAGTGTTGCCTTTGCCTAGATTCCCTAGAAAGCAACTTGCCCTAGAAAGAACTTGAGGCAAGAATTAAGTTCCAGTACTTTATTTAGAGCCACAAACCCAGGGAAATGAGACTAAGAAAGAGGAAAAGAGGCAGGCAAGGACAGGAAGCAATGCAATGTGGTACATTACTGCTCAGCCTGGACTTCATGATGAGCTGCAATGACCTAGAAGATCACTTAGGGGATATGTCTGCTCAACAAGACACATGGTACTTCTCTGGACAAAATGTGTGACAAAATCTCAGCACAGTTCATGGACTGGATAAAAGACAGACAGTACTTACCCAGCTTTCTACCTCCTGAACTATCAGTTGGAGTTCACGCATGAGGTGTTAAACATCTAAGTTTTAATATCATCTGGCCCAGGTGACACAACCTCCATATAATTCAGAATTGATGGGCCAGCCAGCCAGAAACTCTGTTGGCTTGACTGAGGGACACAGAAGAGAGGGAGACAGACAGACAGACAGATACTCTTAGCACAAGTGACTGACTAGACCCAGGCAGTAAAACCATGTAGACGGAACATACTGGCCAGGCCTGATCAAAATCAGAAGGGATGCATATCTGTTTTTAAAATTGTTCTGAGTATTGTTGACACACAATGTCACATTTGTCTCCGGTGTACAATATAGTGATTCAACTTCTCTATACGTTATGCTGTGCTCAACCACAAGTGTAACTACCATCTGCCACCATGCAACACTATTAAGTATCATTGACTATGTTCCCTGTGCCGTGCCTTTTATTTCCGTGACTTATTCATTCCATAATGGGAAGCCTGTATCTCCCACTCCAGAAGGGACACATATCTTATCTTGTCTGATACAATATGTTTCTTCTCTGAGTTTTCTTAAATCTTCATCAATGCGTAGCTGAGTATTTTAAAATGATAAAAGGATCTTTATTCTGAACTTCTAAAATAGACAACTGACCCAAGTGAGCCTATCAGATGTTGTAGCAGTTAATGAAGATTTGGCCCTTCATATCATGATTCAGCAGAGATAAAGAACAATGCATAAGCTGAGCATGTGATTTTTTGCCTTTAAATATTTTAAAGGACAGTGTGGGGGAAGTGCCAAAAGATAGCTCTTCTTGTCCAGTGACAAAAAAGAATCATTGTGGAGAACTGTAATGACCTAATTAAAGTTCATAATAATTTGCACAAATACAAGAGCTTAAAGAAGAAAAAATAATAGAATGGGTCAGGAAAATGGTAATAGGTTAAAGAAATTTTCACTTTTAATAAAGTGGCAATGGCTGAATTGGATAGAGTAGTTCAAGATGAAAGACTTAGCTAGTTAGCTTGTTGTATGAAAAATAAGCGTGGGTATTTCAGAATACATTTCTCCAAGAATATTTCCATTGCAGAGAACTGAGTTAGGTGAGATGAGAGGCCTCCACCATCAAATGGAGTCTTGATTAGAGAATGGAAGAAACAATGCAGAGACACACTGCTTTGATCTCCGTGTCCAGAATGCAACTCATGTGTATTGTGACATTTCCAAGTCAATGCTGGCTATTTATGACATTATGCCATGGGAAGAGAGAAGGATGTGTGAGTGGTGGAAAGACACATATATGTAGATATTAAATTCATTCTTTTTTCAGGAAACTGGTCCCAAAACATCAATTTCATGTCCTCCGTGAAGAGAATCAATTAATTAAATAGGCAGTAAAGAATTAAGTGATCTTCTTTTCTTGAGGAGAATGGTTTCATTAAGCAGTTAAGTAAAAAAGGAAGCATATGGAATACTTTGGCTTGCATTTTAGTAATTTCTGGAACAAAAGCAAAGGTCCACTTTCAAGATCTCCAACAAAATAATTCTAAATATGACATTTAAAAATAAACAATAAAAATTCAGTCTTCAACCAAACATTCATAGAAGACAAACAATTAGAGTAATCCATTTACCGCTGTTAGTATTAACAATTAATCACATTTCTTTCATGGTGAGTCTTGTTTAGCTACAGTGGGTTTTGTAAGAGGAAAAAGAGTAGCTTCTTTCGGGTGGTAATGGAGAGGAAAGAATATATAAAATTTTTAAGGTGTGGAATTAATTATTTTGCAAAATACTTCAGGGTTGTGAATTATCCGAAAGAAACCTATCTGTTACAAAAACCCAAACATTATGTAATTGTATATCTATAAATATTATTTCAATAATCACTTTGCTTATGTTGCCAGTTACTTGTGTTGAACCATAGCTCAGAAATAGAAAAGTCACTCAGTAAGAGTGACATCATGGGGCTTCCATATTCTCTCTCAATGACTTCCAGATCAAATTTTCTCAGTGTATAAGTGAAAAGATGATGCTTCTAACCGCCAGCCCTGCAGACTCGACCTGGGATCTGAAAATCCAGCTGTGTTCACTTTGCTTCTCACACCGTCCCTGTAATGAACATGTACATGGCTGACAACTGTGTTGATGGTGCGTGAGGTTGAATATAATCTAGCTTGTCTCTTCTGTGAAGGATTTTCTGGCTCTGCCAGCCTAAGAAGAATAAAGAAAAATGAGTATTTGGGGGTCATTGTTTTTATGTTTGCTTGTATATTTTGGGAGGGATTAGGAAAGTAAGGAGATAGGACTTGAAAACATGAAGCACAAAATTATTGAGTAAGAAAATGGTACTTTCATAGCCACACTTTGAATTCTTCTTCACATAATATATTCTCTATGAAGGGATGGTAATTGAGGCTCTATGCACCTCACCAAAGAACAGCCCACACACTTGTCACTGCTGTGATAAAGAGATGATTTCTGTGGGCAGCAAAATATTTAAGAGTTTAATTCTCATCTGATGTCACAAAATGCAAGTAATTCAAAATCATCCTTGTGCTAGGGAGCAAGTTTTGGATCATTTGAAATTCCTACTTTTTAGAACATTTTACTTGTCAATATTGTAATCACATAACTCTCACCTGCCCTGAGCCTTCCATAATCAAGCCCATTGTCTATCCAGAATCTTTTTTTCAGATGTTCTTAGCCCTTTTCCACTTCCTTTCTCTTCTAACGAAAATCTGCTTGTTACTGTTCTCTTACTCACTCCACCACACCAAGGCACGCAAGAGAGGTACAAATATGAGGAACTTGGAAAATAGAGTTTTAAGGAGCCTATATGGAAGCACGTTGTAAAACGTTAAGAGTCATGGGTGCATAAATCTCTGTAAGGATGTGCACTGATAGACCATAAATGCCAAGAGATCTGAGGACAGATGGGACGGTGAGAAGGTGGGAAGGAGATTAGAGGCATGATTGCAGTGATAGTCCGTGGAAGTAAGTCTGAAAGGAGCTCACACAGACATTTCCACTAATTGTAACTCCTCCCACTTCCCTACCCTTTTACTCTTTCAGGTCTCAGCTCAAATGCCCAGATATGCAGGTGCTCCTTAGCTATGTTATTCTCCATTCTTTGGCGTTTTACTTCCTTCCCTGTCACTTAGCACACTCTATAATGGTCTTAGCTATTAATTTAATTTGTATATATCATTCTATTAGATTGCAAGATCCTTGAGGTTAGGGACTACAAAAAAGGATCTCAGTAAATATTTTAAAGGAAGGAATAAAATGGAGTATTGCATAGACAAAAGATGAGAAATCTTGAATAGTGGCCAAAATCAACAAAGAGGGCACTTTAATGAAGGGAAAGAACATATCCTATAATCAGAAGCTGAGATTTGTGTTACAAAGTTACGTGTAGCCCTGATCTGAGCACCAGTAGACACAGGAGCTAGTTTGAACTTCCCTACTGACTGACCGGAGAGCAGATTTTCTTGAGAGGTTTGCAATGTTAGGAAGAACGGGCGGTCAGTTATTTGGTGGTTATCGAGACAGTAAAAACATATTTTAAACTGGATAAATCATCCGTCCTTAGAGAGTGAGAGGGTTTTCTTTGGGTATGGAAGCTGGTGCCGGTTATTTGATTTATTGGTAGATGAAATGTTCTGGCAGATGGAGCGCTCAGCACAGGAGAGCCTCTAGGAGAGAAGAGAACTGGCGACTCTATGCCATTTGTGCTCCGACATCAAAGGCTCTTCTTCAAACACTCAATTCACTCAACCTCCAAGGAAACTGGGGCACTAACCATTTGTATAATGAAAATCTATTTTTAAAAACATAGGCTTATAAAACCTCTTTGTGACATTTTGTCTTTACCATACTTGAAATGTAGTGCAGTGGATACAATATGGAGTTTGGTGACTGAAACCCAAGCCTGGATCCTGGCTCTGTCAATTGCTGGCTGCAAAACCTTATGCAATTATTTCATTTCTTGTGAGAGGGAGTCTCTCCATCTGTAACACAAGGTTAACGGTAATTGGGTTGTAAAAATAAAACAAACATGAATGTATTTTTCCAACTCTAAGATAATAAACACATTTTAATAATTGTTATGTATATTAACAGAGAAACGAATGCTTCTTCAGAGAACTTAGCTCCGTTGACCATCTTGTCTTATAGTATGGTCTTTAAGGATGTAGGTTCTGAAGTTGGGCTAGCAGGATTAGAAACCTTAACCTTTCAGTGCCTTAAACTTTTCATCTATAGAATGGGTGTAAAGATAGGGTCTACTGCATATTATTGTCTTGAAGATAATATGAGATAATCTACATAAAGCACTCAGCACAGTGCCCGGGACACAGAAGAATCTCGATACATGTTAGGAATTATTTTTACTCTGTGTTCACCTTAGGATGGCCCTCAAGATTGCTTTCAAGTCCAGGTGCATTTATACAACATTACCACTAGATGGCAGATGCACCATTTTTATTGCTCAGAGTGGTTCCCAGCAGCACTTCGCCCTTTGCCTCCTCCTGGCCTTCGAGGATCTGGGGGATCCTCAGAAATCACACGTTGAGTGAAGTAGTAATAGCCTTTTCAAGGAATAAGTCATTTATAAGTAATGTCTATCAGGAGGTTTTTGTGTTGTAATCATTCAGGATAACAATCCAAAGCAAAAAGAAATATATATATGTAGCCCAGTAGTTTATACTCCCCTAACAATCTCCAAAAGGAAGGCAGGAGAAAGAGCATTTCTTGAGAGTTTACAATGTACATTAGATGTTAGAACTAGTTTGTGGATTTGAAGAAAAGGGAAAGATACTGAGCGAGACAATACGGTGTTCCTGTCCTCATGCCGCTCACAGTCTAGGAGGAAGGAAACATTGATATGATATGATATGATGTGACATGATATGAGATGAGGTATGATAAGATATATACATAATGATACGATATATAATGATATAACATGATGTCATGATATCAATGATAACACCTCATGGTTGATCCTGGTTCCCAGCTGTTCACCCATTGCTTGGGAGAGCTCAAGTAACTGAGAGACTCAGGAAAGTAGTCACAAGAAGGACACCCTGGAGTCAGGTCTTGAGAGTGATGAAGGGGATAGAAAATGAAGAGGAAAATGGCTTTCCAGCTTTCCTCTACCCCAGATGATGCATTTGGGGGACACAGAACATGCAGGGCCTTGAATGTTATGTAAGGACTAGTAGAGAGTCTTAGGAGGAAGGTCACAAGATCCAAATGAGTTTTAAAAAGTAACTTTCACCAAAAAGCTACATTGTATGGAACAGGAGACTTGTATAAATGCTAGTCTGTTTCATTGTGATCATGTCTTTTTATCTCCTCCCCTTCCCCCATCTGCAGTTTTGGAAATGAGTGTTGCTAACACTAAATAGCTTTTTGCCCAATACTGTTTTGAACCCTGGGATAAATCTCCACTAGCTGGTTAGGCCACAGACAAGTTGGCCATAGGAGCCCTTTGGAGCCTCGGGGTAAGTTGGGTGGGATGACTTTCCATGCTTCTCGTCCCTGTCATCCATTCACATAGGGGCTTGGGAACCATAGTCAGTATTTTGGAATTTATTCTCAGAGCAATGAGAACCTATTGCAGATTTCTAATGGGGGGAGGGGTGGTAAAAAGGACTCAGGCTGAAATGAGGCCAGAGGATAAGAGGGTACCTAGAGTGAGTGCCACAGCCTGGTGGCTTCAGCTTAATGTCAGTAGTAGAATTGGAGAGAATGGACAAATGTGTGATATGTTTAGTAGGTGAAATACCAAATTTGGCAACCTTAGTGCTGTGAGTTTTCCAAAAGGCCCTCTACTGCACATTTAATTTCAGCTTGTCTCTCTATTGCTAAATTCTTTACATCAGAGCTGTAACAGAAAAGGACAAACCTCAAAGCTGCAAACACAGACATTTTTATAGGCTCCTGATGTGGGTCTTCATTTCATAACTTAATTGCCTTAGAATATTGCCAGAGCTGGAGCTCTCCTACTGCCTTAGTGAGGAAGGGCTAGGCTACGTGGGGATCCTTGTGACCTCTCAGGGCTGAACCTCACATACATGTATGTGTACTTCCAGGCCATCCTGGCTATGAGGCTCAGCTCCACATGGTCACTCAGAAAACCAGCCCAACAGAGGCTGAGCCATCTTCTAGCCGCTCCCCTGGAACACAAGCCTTCCTGAATTGCAGGAAGAGAACTGAGAATCCCATGTGCAGGTTTCCATGTGGCAGGTGACTGACATGCCATCTCCACACACGTTTCGTTGAATTAGTAGCCGTGGCCCCACCTGACTGCAAGAGGCCAAATGGAATACTGAGGGGGTATTGCCGTTTCTGCCACACATGCACAGTGACCAATTTTCACACAGGCATTTCAAAAAAAATATTCCTCTGAGGTAATGCACCTGGATGAGGAGGAGAGCGTAACTAACCCGTAACGAGAGGGGGAGCACTGGCTTATCGGCTAGGCTCATTCACTGGCTTTTTCCTTCAGACACACAAGATTTAAAATTGGGCTTCGACATTACAAACAGTTCAGTCAGGGACCTTCAGGTTTGTAAAATGAGCACAATAAAAAATGGCAAGTTGAAGGTCTGCTGTGCTGTCTTGTCTTCCCAGAGCGTTGGGCTTGCCTTTTCAGGGCGTATGAGGTTGGTGGCTTCCTCGTCTGTTCTTCTATCCCTGGATCTTCACTGAAACAGAAGCTTTTCTAATTGAGGTGTCAACCATCAGTCAGAGTGACAGCTCGAGCCCCTTCTCAAGGCTGGGCTGTTGGGTGGAAAAGGATTTAAACTGACATGAACACCAACCTGAGCTGCGCCCACCTCCGCGAGGTAAATTTCTCCATCCTGGCAGCCCCTGGTCTCCTTCAGATTCCCTGATAGTGTCCCGCCTTGGACTCCTTGACTCATTCATTACCTGCTACATACCCAGACTAGCTGGAGAGACATTTTTCTCATCCTTCTTGGTTTAGTTCTTTTTCTTTTTTAAAAAAAGATTTTATTTATTTGTCAGAGAGAGAGAGAGAGAGAGAGAGAGAGAGAGAGAGAGAGATCACAAGTAGGCAGAGGGTCAGGCAGAGGCAGAGGGAGAAGCAGGCTCCCTGCCGAGCAAGGAGCCCGATGCGGGACTCGATCCCAGGACCCTGGGATTGTGACCTGAGCCTAAGGCAGCTGCTTAACCAACTGAGCCACCCAGGCATCCCACTCCTTGGTTTAGTTCTAAGTGAGAAGCAACATAAATGGAGTCACATGGTCTATCATTCATTGTGACTGGTTTCTACCCCAGAAGAAAGTCTTTTAAGGCTAGCAGGGCACCATTCACAGTGGTCTCAGCTTGGGAGGCTACTGTGCTGTTCTCTTTGCTTCTTCCTTTCCTTAGTCAGAGAATTTCCCCATATTACTACCTCTGGAAGCTCTTAAGTTACAAAATATAGAAAAGGTGATTGTTTTTGAGATCTAAGCTACATAACTAGGAATTAATAAGATAATTTGTGAAAGATCTGTGTGTATATACATATAGAAGTATATTATAATCCCCTTCACTTCAAAATGCTATTGCTCGTCGTATACGAAAATGCCAAAAACATACTCTGTAAAAATATTTCAGTCTGGGTGGTCACAGTTTAAGTGACTATGGCAAGTTCCTTCTATGATTTATTTTTTCCCTTTGGAAAATGGAGTTTCTCCAAATACAAATGGCTAATACTCAGCACCACCTGGATCATTGAGTTGTTTCATAATAAAGTAATGTATGTGGAAGCCCTCGAAAAATCTTTAAACACCATACAAGCATCAAGTATTCCTATCATTAATGCTTCCTTTTTTTCTGTTGCAAGGATGACTGATATAAGGGACTCCCAAAAATAATTTTCCCTCTCAGGAAGTGATGCTACCCGCTGTCCACTGAAAATATTAATGGGGAGACAATAAGCAATCACTATGGAGCGAGATTTTTATGTTGAAGTGCAGAACTACAATCACCCTTGCCTCCTTTAAAACTCTTTTTGAATTAGTTCTGCATGCTCCTTACTTTTAAAGTCCCTTCAAAATAAAGTATAATAATCTTTTCAGTGCGGGATGAGGTGGGGGCACCCTGTTTTGCATACGGTTGTAGTATCGCTGATGGAGCAGAACCAGAATCTATTTCAATACAAGAAATGAACAGAGAGCTTTAGGGGGCTACTTGTTAGACTGGATGAGGAGACACTTTCTCTGGAAATACAGTGCTCATCATCCTTGAAATATAAACTATCTATTTATATCTCAAATAATGATGGGTTGAAGTGTTATTATGAAAGGAAAGACACAGATTTCCTATAAATGTGTTTTTCTCGTGATAATATGTGAAATTACATTCCATGCTAAATCGCTTGAGGCAAGCAAGGTTTAATATGTATCTAAATAATTAAGCTAATTGTGTAAAAATATATTTGCAGAATTCACCAAATGTGTTAATACATTTCACATCATGTTTACCCATTTTACATGACTAAAGTTTGCTTTGTGAAATGTTCTCCAAAATACCGAAAGGCCTCAGAGTCTTCACGATTGTTATCACCATTCAGTGCTCTCTGGGGAGGAAAAAGAGGTGCGAAAAGTCACATCTTGAGAAATGGTATGCTCTCTTTTCCTTTCCTCCATTCTGCATGCTTCTCTCCCTTCTTTTCTACTGAATTTCAGATTCGTACCCTTAAGGGCATACTTTGGGATATTCATATCATATTTCTAAAAAGCACTGTAGAAACAAAAAAACGCATTCTCACAGGTCGATGTTCCTGTCTCAGTTAATTTTGCAGGACCGAGAGCCTGCAGTTTGCCAACAGATCCCCGTTCCAATGTGTGGGCTGAGCTGATGTCACATGACCTTTTCAATCTTTCCCACGTGTAAATTGCACAGAATGCTGGGTGTGGAGCAAGAGTGCTGCCATGGAAAGAAGAAGAAAAATTTTTACTGCTTCTCATCACTTCTTAGAATGAGTATATATTATATTTTGGTGTACAAAAGAGTGATGTGGGTCAGGCCATGTTTTGGCATGTGAACATCTTGTGAATGCCAAATGACTCAGTTTTTTGACTGGATGTGTGTTCCTGTTGCTCAGTTAAAAAGTGCTGGTGTGCTGTCAGCACAATTTATAAGATGAATAAGTAGGACTGCATCTCCGGGATGCCGCTCCCACTTTCCCTCTGGGAGTACTCCTCAACCTCATTGAATTTCTGCTCAGTGTTAACTCCTGCCTTGCCTTTCCCCCAACTTCCTCCCTGACTTCCTCTTCTCTACCGCTTATGGGTCTTACATACACTTCCATAGCGTTGTCTTGAAAACGTGTGGCATAGATTTCATCTTCCCCACCCAAGGAGACTACTTGTGGTCTCTTGGTTTTGGGTAACCCTTATTTTTCCAGACCAGAACATCTAGGAGATGAGCACAGAGCAGGGTCTCTGGGGCCACACCTCCAGGGGCATAAGATACCTCAAGGACTATGCAAGAAAATGGCCCTCCAATGACCTGCACACGGGTTGTCATGGAATCTTTATATTCAAGATGAAGGGTGGAGGATTTTCTCCAAATGTACTTTTCTCCTCAGTTGCATAAATTTGCTTTCAACACTTTTTATCTCCAGTTTCTCTCCCCGCTTAGCTTTTATGGCAGTAAGTTAGCCGTCTAGGGAATGGCATTACTTTATGGTGGCTCAGAGGGTATTGAGTATAGCAGAGCTGATGCAATGGACCTAGCACTCCACCTGATTCAGCACCAGGATTGCATGAAAAGGCAGAGCCATTGACTTTAGTAGACTGAGCGTAGACAGTCCATCATTCACCTACCACTATCTGCTGCTCCTTGTTCTCATCCACTAGTTTCTTCCACAGTCTTTCAGTGTCCTATGGCTGTGCTTCAGTCTTCTTATCAAATAATAAATAGTATTTACCTTTTAGGAATCGTTGGGAATTGAGTAAATGTATGTAAAACGTTTAAAACAGCCCAACAATGAGAAGTAGACCACTACCCCCATCATCACCTTCATAACCATGAATGCCATCATCTTCATCATCATCATCATCATCATTATCACTAGCTCAGCCCCTGATAGCTGTCTCTTGCTAGAGAATAACATTCACTTGGATATAATTCTCTGGCCCACCCTCAGCACTCTCCCTAGAGCTGTGCTGTACAGCACAGTAGCCACTAGCCACAGGAACTACCGAGAGCTTGCAATGTAGCTGTTCAAATGGAGGTGTGCCAGAGGAAGAACATACATGCCGAAAAAGGTGTAGGGAATAGCTCATTAATAATCTTTATACTGATTACATGGTAAAATGACAAAACTCTGCATCTAGTTGATTGCGTAAAATAAATAAAACTAATTGCTCTTGATTCTTTCTACCTTTTAAATGTAGCTACTAGAAAATTCAAAACTGTATGTGTGGCTTGCGTTCGTGGTTCATAATACAGTTCTATGAAACAGAGATACCCTAGGTTATAATTCCTCTGGCTTTCACTTTAGGAAGCCCACATCTAGACGGTGAGCGAGAGACAGACACTCCTGCTTTCGATTATGGATTTGTGGGCCTGGGTTGCCCAGGGCAGTTAGGCCCAGCCTGCCCGGCCAAGAGGGAGTAACAGGAGAAAAACTGATGGGTGTGCAAGTTACAAGTCGGTTACTAAGGGCCTAAGTGGAGCCCTCAGGGAAGAGTTATTGCCTCTTAAATAGCACCTTACTCTCCGGGAGTGAATGAAAGGAGGAGCTCTTTCTGTTAAAGTCATTTAAGATCCTTTGCTGAAAGGAACCATATGCTACACAATGAAATATATTCCAGGCAAGATGCACATGTTTTGCACAATAAACACGTATGCAAATCTTGCGAAGATTTTTAAGGAGAAAAATGTGCTGATATTATTCATATCAATATCATTTAACACATCCTCGTTCTTCTAATCTGCAGTCAAATCCGAATCATTGCCTTCCTCCTCTACCCCAGCCCCTGACAGCGAATATTTTATACAAAAGCAATTGAAGATTTTTTGCTGTCGGTCAGGAGGAGTTTGTTTCTGGTGGCTGAAATTTCAGGCTTCCTACATCGTAAGCTCCTAACATACTGGCAAATATCCCAGGGGCCTGGCAGCATGGGCAAATGCCTCCTTCCTCCCTGGGACGATCTGGGTGGGAACAGCCCTGAGCCCAAATCCCAAGACCTGAGCTGCGGCCCGCCCTTTTCAGGTCTGGGATTCACAAAGCGTTTTCTCTTTAGGATTGTCCGCAGACTCCGAATATTTTGAACACAGAGCTGCACTCCGTAATTGGAGCTGGTATTGAAAGGAAATTAGAATGCTGCTTGAATCACAGCCATGCAAGGTTTCTCTCTACCTAAATGAGTCTCCATTGCAGGTGATAGAGTACGAGGGGCCTTGTGGGGTCCCAATAAAGTTATGCTGGCTGGTCAATAAACACGAAAATGCAGAAATCAGTGTAGTCCTGGGCACCTCCAGTCAGGGAGTAGAAGGTCTCGCGGAGCATGGTGCTATCCCTTTAATTGTCCCCTGCTCCGTCTGTTCCTTCCCATCACACATTCTTCCGAAAAGCCATATTGCTACAAATACACATTTAGAATTTGATTACCGAGTCTCATCCATTTACATGTACAAGATAGAGCCTACTGTGACAGATTAATGCTCCTAAAGTTTGTACAGGAAGGTGAAATAAAGTGTTACTTTTACGACACCGAATATCTTTATGATGCTTTTGCTAAATCAGAGACCACTTGGTGATACTGCAGATGTGCCAGATACTTATCGCGAGCTGGCAGAGCGCCACCGGTGCTTTACCCGTCTATCACGCTCCTTACCTTTTTGCACAGGCCGTCCTCGCTGCTGTGTGTAATGCAATATTCTCCAGGCAGCTTTCTCTTCTACATGTTTAGTCAACGTGAAACAGTTCAAGTCCTGTCATCTGGAGACATTGCAATGTTGCTCAAGAGAGTGAGACTCGAAATTTCACCTACAGTTCTGCTCTTCCCAACATAGGTACGACACGTGTGTGCACGCACGCACGCGTGCGCACACACATGGGCTTGGGGATTGTAAGGCCATAGTCAAAGCTGCTACCACATTTTATCTTTTCCTTCTGCCCTTCTTTTCTGGATATCCATCCACTTTAGTTGCCTTGCCTCTCCTCCCACTAGGAAGTCTAGAACATCCTATGATGATCTTTTGGCCACACTGAATTTTCTGCTTCCCTTTCAATTCCCTAATAAATATCTATGCAGAATCTCATCTTACTAGGGCAGACTGTTTGTTTGCTTAAAACCTTTTAGGGCCTTGGCCTACTCTAATGGTGAAATGGTATAAATTTCAAGCCATGTGGATGGTTTAAAATCAAAAAGGGTGTTTAAGAGAAAGTCAAACAGTTTGGAGTTTGACAGCTCTTTACTTTGCATCTGAACAATTGAAGGACCTTAAGTATCTCAAGGAAAGGTTACAGCACTGCAAGGGGCACTCTTTTCTGCTGGAGATGTGTCTTCCTAGTACAGAATAAAATTGCTGCTTTGCTTGCGTAAAAAAGAGGCAGGGACTTTGGGCATTCCACTGGACCGAGTAGGAGAGATGTTGACATAACATTGCCCTCCCCCATATGGCTGACATCTAAAGTACGCTTAGTTTCAGCCAACACTGAACCGACTTTTCAACTCCTTCTCAGTCCCCAAGGAATTTCCTGTGAAACAGGGAACGTGTCGCAACTCAGAGGAAGTCTGAGGAGGGAAGTTTAGTCCTCCGGTCAGACATTGCCCATTGCAACCTACCCCTCCCCACTGGTGCTCACGAACTCACCGGGATCATAGCAAAAGTAGAAACACATCAAATCCACCTTTCCCATTGGTCTCTCCCTGATACAGTCACTCATCAAAATATTTTTAGGATACCGAGAAATTCAGATCATGGCGATTAGCTTCTTTTGTGTTATAAGTCACATTCATAGAAACTAGTAATGTGGAAAATAATTGACTGTGATTGATTGGATATGAAAAATGTTGATTCCTTCTTTTTAATGAGAATAAGCATAAATCTGTTTAACCAAAGCTTTTGGCCATGAGGTGATGAATATGAGGGTGCTTTGCAAATTCTGAATTATGATACAAAAGTGAGAGATTGCATATAAAGCGTCTCATAAAATGGAATACTACACTGCCCTTAGAAAGAACATATACTAAAAAAATGTTTTTTTATATGTAATTAAGTGGGAAATCCAGTTGTCAGTATCATGTGGTTAATATAATTCCATTTGGGGGGGAAAGTACTGCATATGTGGTGTGTGTGTGTGTGTGTGTGTGTGTGTGTGTGTGTGTGTTGTATATTTCCATAAAAAGGTTTGAAAGCTGGAGACCAGTTTTGCACAGTAGCAGGGTGTGGGCCTTGGTGGGGGAAGTCCTTTAATTATGAATTTCTATATTGTTTGAATATTTTCTAAGTTGAGAATACATTTATTATTTAAAATACTTTTATTTTCTTATTTATTTTTAAAGACTTATTTATTTTAGAGAGAGAAAGCATGCACACGTGGGTGAGGGGCAGAGGGAGAGAGAGTCTTAAGCAAAATCCATGCTGAGCAAGAGCTAGATGCAGGGCTCAATCTTATGATCCTGAGATCAGGACCTGAGCAGAAAGTAAGAGTCAGACACTTAACTGATTGTGCCACCCAGACACCCCTAAAATACTTTTAAATGTAAAGAATTAAAGTTAGATGTTCTCTGAAATCAACTGATACACAATTAATCTGCAAAAGTTTATGTCATTCATTCATTGGTTTCATCAGAGTAGATTTTAGACCACCTCTGTAGAGTGGCATGCTCTTAGGTCCAAGACTAACATACAATCCTTCAACTCACTTTGGGCTCTTGTTTTGTTCACTGTAAGAAACAAAACATTGTAGGTAAGAGATGGACTCATGAGACAGATTACTTGATGAAATCCTAGTGATGAAATCCTAGTCCTTTCTTGCTGTATGTCCTTGAGTGGGTTACTTAACATCTCCATGCCTCGAATTTACCATCTTTTTTTTTTTTTTACATTTTATTTGTTTATTTGACAGAGAGAGCGAGAGAGAGAGAGAGCAAGAGCAGGAACACAAGCAGGGGGAGTGGGAGAGGGAGAAGCATTTGCCCCATTGAGCAGGGAGCCCAATGCAGGACTCGATCCCAGGACTCTGGGATCATGATGCTTAACGACTGAGACACCCAGGTACCTCCAAATTTACCATCTTGAGTATGCAGATAATAATAGTACCTACCTCCTAGGGCTGTTACTAGATTTAAATGAATTAAGATTTGCAAAGTACTTAGAACACATGGCAAGCACTGTATCAATGTTCATTAGACAAAACTAATATATGAAAGGTATTTCATCTCAGGAAACTTATATTCTCATGAGTAGAAGGATAGGACATATAACAAAATATAGATAAAGACATGTTAATCACCAAAAAAAGTGTAGATGCCTTAGATAGGTACTCTTAATCTCTATGTTACCCTCCTTATATTTGTCAATATAGAAAGTCTAAAATGTGTTACCAGACTCCTATGCAGCTAGAATTGTGGATTCAAATTAGGTTGTGCCAAATTGGGTGCATTCATGAAATTTGCATGCCAAAAATGGGAAAGAGGTTTTTTTATCTGCTGCTGCCAAGCAAGCTTCGAGTTGGGAGTTTGGTGATGACTGGACTTTGCATTTGAATGTGCAGTCTTTAGCCTGGTGAATATAAGAGGTTATTATATTAACAGCTTTGCTACTACTAGATTGCAACTAAGACAATGTTACAATCTTGTAGTCAATAGAAGAGTGGCAACCCTCTGATATTCCTGCTCTTCCAACTGTTTTCCTGGATTGAAATACCTGGGATAAATCTATTTCTACTGGAAAAACTGAGGTAGTTTCTGTTTCATGGGCTGAACTCTGACTGATAACAAGGAGAGAAAACAATGACTGTCCTTAGTCCATGGAGAGATCAAGGCGTTGTAGGAGAATTGAGAGAGGGAGTGCATTCCTGCAGGGGGCATGGAATAAGCAAAGTCCAGGAGTCAAGGATGTTTGTGGTATGATTGGAGGACACCTGGCTAGAGCAGAGGAAGTGGTAAAAACTAAAGTTGAAAGGAAGGTTTGAGCTAGATTTTGGACAGCATTGATTATAAAGCCTTTGTGCCATAGAGGGATAAAAACGTTTTTGCAGAGTTCAGTAATTAATGTGTGTGGAAGGATGGGAGATGCTTTTTTTTGCAAAAATGTTACCCTGTGCAAACTTTTCCATTAGAATTTTTAGTTCAATTTAATAGAGATTTACTGAAAGAATACTGTGTGTGTGGCACTAAAAAGGGCCACAGAGGTAAGAATGAAGACAGGCAGATGTGAGCAAATTCCATGCCAATAATGGGATCCAGGGCAGCCTGATAGCCTGATTTTAGGAACAACCCCAGATCTTATGAGGCACCATGCATTCTGGACAATGAGATCAAAGTTTTCGCCGCTTACCAGTGAAGTTCAATATCATGCAATAATAGTGCATGACATAATAAGATAATAATAATAATAGTGCAGTAGAGGCCTGGACCTGCTGTCTGCGTCTGTGGGTAGTTAAGTTAACCACTCAAAGCCTCACCTTCATTTTCCTGCAAATGGAAATAATATTAACAACATTAATGTGTTGGGAGGATTGATTGAAATTACATGTATAAAGCACTTTAAATTGAAAAAAGTACAAAAATTTGAAGTACACAAATGTGTTTCCAAGTGGACAGACTTGCTATGTGCAAAGATTTTTCAAGAATCTCCTTTTCACAGGGTGTCAGAAGTATTTCAGCTAGCAGAAATAAATATGCTAATTGGAAGTAGATGAATCATAATCTGTGTCTTTTTTGTGAGAGGTTAGGTGTGATCTGAACTATGTGTAGCTAACAAAAGAGAAGCATAATTAAAACAAAGTTTTAATTTAAGTTGGTGGTCCATTCAGAGAGTCTCAAAAAGATGCCCTGTTGGTAAATTCTCTACTTCACCATTTGAACACCTAGGTTCAAATCATATCTTTTTCACAGAGTCAACTCTGGCATATTATCTGTGGTTTTTTGTTTTTTGTTTTTTTCCTTTTTAACCAATATTTCTTTACATTTTCTATTTATCCAGTCTCATTATTCTGGGATTGAGCTATAATATTTTTCAGAATTAAAAGTAGAACTGTCCCGTGTCTCCTTCACTGCTCCTTGCATCATCATCTAAAAATGCCTCTTCCCTGCTTTTTATGTTTTTTCTTAGAACAATATAGAGTGAGAAGCAAGAGCAACAGAAGGGTGCAGGCCCAGAGTAAGTACCCCTACAACAGGGACCTAGAGGAAAGGGAACAAAGAGAAGTGGAGGACTTACTCCCCTCCCTGTCTGCAAGGTTGTCTTAGATTGTGTGAGCCTCTGTTGCAAAGGCTACTGCTTCTTTCAGGATAACCTTCTTTAAAAGACTCTTTTTTTCTGGATTCAGATCATCTCTCATACCCTCCAGCCTAGAATTGTAAAAGCTCAACAGCTACTAAAGCTTGATGACTGCTTTCTTCCATGTTGCTCCCCTTCCCCTGTTCCCACTTGTTAAGTGTCCCTTTGTAAGTAAATACCCTTTAAATGATCCTTATTTGAGTATGCCACCTGTTTTCTGGGGAGATGCTAACTGACACCCCCCCCCATTATACTTCTCAATCCTTACTTCAGCTGTAACCATGGAGTTTGATAGACAAGGAACAACGTTATGGAAAGTGGATCCAGAGGCCACAAAAATACTGACATAGGACTTCTTCCCAGAGAGCAGAGTCAGGGTCTAGTACAAGAAATGCCCTCACCCTTAAGTCGGGGACCTTCCAGTGTATGCCCAGGAAAATTGAAAACTGCCTTCCATTTCTTTAATACTCTGAATGGAAGTGTTTACTGTTGCTTTCATGCCTCCCTGCCACCACTATAAGCTGAGTTTGGGTGGAGGAGAAACTAGATTCCTGTCTTTTTAGCTCACAAGTCCTCAGCCACACTGTTTGACCAAGGCTCCTTGGCCTCCCCAGCTCCTCCTAGACTGGATGCAGTGGCTGCTTCCTTTTGCAGTTGGGCTGGGGGGTGGTCATCAAATGAGGAGAAGGGGGCATAAAGAGAGTGACTGGAGGGTAGATCATGGCAAATCTGTTAGTACCCGTGGAGAGCTGTCTTTTTCTCCACTTCCTGAATACACACTGAGCTGTATTTTCTAGACTTTCCTGCCATTTGGTGGGTATGAATTCTGACCAGTGAAACATGAAAGGGACACAAAGGTCTGGCCCTTAGAGATCTCCCACACTCAAATCTTACTCTTTTTTTCTATCTACCACCTGAATGGAGAAGACCACAAGGACATATATTTCCTAAGTATAAGAGACCAAAGTCCCTGAAGGACCACGTGGAGCAGAGCTCTCCCACCAGTTGGCATTAGACTGAGATGTGACTGAGAAATAAACACAGACTGTAAAGTCAATGGATTTGGGAGGGCGTGTCTCTTAAAGCAGCTGGCAGTGTTTACCTTAACTAGTACCTGTTAGAACATGTTCATTTGTAAGTATCAGACAACCTAATCTAACCTGGATGAAGCTGAATGAAATTTGTGAACTGATATTACGGAAATTTCAGAGTAGGGCAACCATTTGGGCACTACCTGAAGCAGAGCCTCAATATCACGTAGGCAGGAGTCTCTCTATCTCAGCTTAGGTGGTTCTCTTCTCTTAGTATTTCTTCATTTTATGTTGGCAGCAGCAGTGCCAGAATTCACAGTCTCTCAGCTTCGTCGCCATTCTAGCCCTATTTTCAGGGGTTTAAACTGGCCCAGCTTTGGCTCTATCACTTTTGAAGGTCACAGGGAGGGAATAGGCTGAAGTACTAGATGCCAACAGGCTCCTCAAAAGGCAAATGGGATGACCTATGCGACGGAGTGACATGGGGTTAGAGGGAAAGAAAAGATGATTCCCAATGGAAAGTCAGGATATTTCCTTTCTGGGAAAAGGTAAATGGATGCTATGTGAGGGGAAAACAAAAAATTTATTTTTTTATGCCCATTGTTCTCTTTTGTCTACCATTTTTGTCGAGCAACCAAAATTTTTTGTCTTTTGTCTTCTGATTTTTGCAAGAAAATACTGTTATATAATGATTATAATTGATATGGGTTTGAAAAAAAACCATAAATTTTGCAGAGATTAAGTTTAATGAAGAGAAGATGCTATCTACTTATGGAGGTCTTGAAGATACCAGAAAATTCCCGTCAGAAGCTCCAAAAAGGTATCATCTCTCCTACTATTAAATCTTCTTTCTCTCAGCACAAACATTTAAGGTACATTTTTTAAAAAGTACTTCTTATTCATTTTTCTCATATTTTTAATCTGTTTAGCTTAATTGCTAGTCTTGCAATAGTATTGTTTGTCACTATTTTCATTGCAAAATGAAGCTACACTGTGGGTTAAATAGACTTTTGTGAAATGATCTAGGAACCTTACAACTATTTATAGCACTGTAACTAGGGGAAAATGTGTTCTAAGTTTTAAAAAGTCAGCTTCTAAGTATTCTTTTAAAATACAATTCATTTGTAAATGCTGTATGTGTGTGGGGGTTCTCTTTCATTTATTTTTTTGCTGTGTCACAAACCACCCAAATACTCTGTGGCACCAGACAACTTATTGTACCTCTCATGGTTCTTTAAGCTGTCTGCTCAGTTTAGTGGTTCTTGCTGGGCATCTCTCATGTGGTGTGCCTGGGACTGCAGTCATCTGAGGGCTGGAGTGATGTCTAAGATGGATTACTTAAGTGCCTGGAAGTTGACATTAGCTATCGTCTGGCAGCTGAGCTGGGGACATTGATAAGGCACCTTCACATGGCCACTCTTCAAGGGTTGGGCTTTTCAGAGTGTGGCAGGTGGGTTCTAAGAGGGAAAATCCAGAGAGTGAAAACTCCCAGAGGCCCAGGTGAAAGTTGCATGGCTTCCTATGCTCTAGCCTCAGGAGGCCCAGAATGTTGTTTCTACCACATTCTACTGGTCAAGGAAGTCACTCACCTGGGTTCTAGAGGATGGGGATTAGACTACACCTCTCAGTTTGAAGAGCAGCGAAGAGTTTGCAGCCATTTGTTTTTATGATTCATTTATTTATTTGAGAGAGAGAGAGGGAGTGTGTGCAGAGGGAGGGGCAGAGGAGAGGGAGACAAGCAGACTGCCTGCTGAGCGGGGAGCCCGATGTGGGGCTTGATCCCACAACCCCAGATCATGACTTGAGCTGAAATCAAGAGGTAGACACCCAACTGAGTGAGCCACCCAAGCACCCTGAGTTTGCAGCCATTTTTAATGTACCGTAGAGCATATCAGTGTCTCTCCAGAAGTGGTGTAAAAGAAGTGGTTAACAGTTGGACTGATTGTGTTCATATCTAGACTTTTATTCCCTGCTGGTCTTGGGTAAATTTCCTAACCCTTCTGTCCCTTGTCATTGTACCTCTATAAAATGGTGATCATATAAATACTTAGCTTATAAGGTAGTTTGAGGATAATAAGTAATGCATTAGAAAGTGCTTGGTTTGGTTCCTGCCAAATACTATCTACTTTTTTTTTAAAAAAGATTTTATTTATTTATTTGACAGAGAGAAAGAGATCACAAGTAGGCAGAGAGGCAGGCAGAGAGAGGAGGAAGCAGGCTCCCCGCTGAGCAGGGAGCCTGATGCAGGGCTCGATCCCAGGACCCTGAGATCGTGACCTGAGCCGAAGGCAGAGGCTTTAACCCACTGAGCCACCCAGGTGCCCCTACTATCTACTTTTATTATTATCATTATCAGGATCTAAGGATGATGTTGCAAGACCGATATATTTGAGAATGTCATCCTTTCCATAAGACTTACATAGCATGTAAAGGGTTCATTGATTGACTGATTGATTACTTAAGACCATCTGCAGAGCATGACACAGTTTTTGACTGCTTTTTTCATTTTAGATAGTGGGCATCAACTCCCTCTATGATGGAGCTATTCTGATTGCTATAAGTTACATCTTAAGTTCATTACACAAATGCTGTCTACGCAGGCCAGGATGTTAGTACCTTGCTTTTGATTAGTTACTGGCATATATCTTTCTTTCCTGTCTTCTTTCAGGGAGTACAAATTGTGTTACCAAGTAGGCCAGTGGATCTCTTCTATTACTGAATTTGGTGGTTGATATTAGAGAAGCTATTTTTCAAAGGCAAAATCATTAACATGCTCTATTATACATTATGTCCTAGAATAACTGCTCTGTAAGCTGAAAATAAAGATTTGTTTTCAAATGAGAAAGAGGAAAATAATGTTTATGGCTTGATAAACTCTTCAATATTTTTCTTTTAAATAGAAGGTGATCTATAGATTATTTTTCAATAATAAATGAATAATTAGGGTTAGCTTCTTTATAACAAGACTTCTAGGTGACTTTTTCATCTGTTCTTAAATGGGACATCCCATGAAAATTATCAGGCTATTAGAAATAAGCTAGATTTTCATTTTTGCCAAAAGAACTCTGAATAGCATTTATACAAACCAAAAAAAATTGGCAGAACAGATTGTAGAAATTATAACTAAGCTAGAGGACATTTTCTATTTCTAGAAGAAAATGTTACTTGTATCCAAGGAGCATTGTTGTTTCGGATTTGGGCTCCCTTTCCAAAGAAGTCTGGAAGTTTTTTCATCTCGGCCTACAGAACAGAGTAGTTAGGTGCTGGGACAGCTTAAAAGACTGCCTTGTTGGATCAAGTATAAAGGCATTGTGGGCCTTCTGGGACCTGAGCAGAGTACACTGCTCAGGTCATCTTGACCTCGAGGGATGACTAGTACTGTTTCTCCCATAAAAGCTGTTTCTCCCAGGCTCTCCAGTGAAAGAACGTCAGAGCCCATAGGGTCTAGAGACCTCATCGATAAACTCTTTTATTTTACAATTGGGGAAACTGAAACTAAAAATGGGAAATTATTTATCTGTGGTCCTTTAGTGGTGGTGTGTAGATATTCAGATTTCAATAGTATTCTCTTTCTAGTAGACCAGTAAGCCCCTTGAGCAGCCTCCACCCCTGCCTCAATGCAGAGAGTGTGTTTTTGGTTGGACGTGTACTATGACCCAGGACATTAATAAAAGATGGCCGGAAAGACAGAACTTGACTGGAATTTGTACATCAGTTCTAAGGACTAGTCATTAGGACCAGCTCTTAGGTTAGTATTGCTCAAGTGTTAGAGTCACATTCAGACTCCCTATTCCTAAATAGGGAAAACACATAGTACATGAGAGGATCATAATCTGCATACCTTTAAATAGAGGCCAACCCTTCATTTATTCACTTGAGCATCCATGCATTCATTCACAGATATTCATTCATCACCTACTCTATGCCAAGTACCATGTATAGCCCTGGGAAAGCAACACATACTACCCGGTCTTCACTGTGTATAGAAAGTAAAAAAAAACATTCAACCCTAGTGAAATTTAAAAATATAAATTTCTCCTCCTATCCTCTAGCTTACCTTTTTATTCTCTTAACATTGTTGTTGGATAAAGCATTCATAATTTTAATAAAAATGTGTTATCAATCCTTTGTTTTATGCTTAGGGATTTTAAAAACTTTGCCCATTTTAAAAATTGGGCTGAAGACATTTATAGGGACTTGCAAAAGATGTTAAATAGCCAATAAGCACCTGAAAAGTGCTTATTGTTCAACATTACTAGCCACCAGAGGAATGTAAATTACAATCACAATATGATACCACTACACTTCAACCAGAGGGCTAAAATTAAAATATTAAAAATGGCAATATCAAGTAATGATGAAAATGTGAAATAACTAGAACTCTGATATGGGCATTAGATGTCAGAATGATGGGTTATTGATTAAAAAAGGCATGTGGACACCTGCTAAGATGCTAGATATGTTCTGTATCTTGAATTGGTGGTGGATGTAAATACATAAGTAAAAAAATTCATTGATTTGTACAATTAAGGTATATACATTTTACTGTCTATATGCTATATCTTAATAAAAAAGAAAAATAAGAGAAACGAACACCTCTATTTACAGTTGCTGTAGGACCCTTTTATGGAGGCTTGCTGAATTATTGTACAGATCAGTACATTTATCAAATCATCCATGGACAGATTTCCATTGTCTTCCTTTCTGGTGCTGACACTTGACTCTTTCCTACTTTTCTGGGAAGCCACTTGTACACTCTTCCTAAACATACATAAATGTCTTCCCAGGATCTTCCTCCTACTTCAGATTCATGCTGTTTGGAGTTTTACAATTTTATAATGAAAACCCAGGTCAAGGAAATATCCTATGGTAAAACAGTTATCCAGAACGTAAAAAGGGTCTGAGTAAACTACAGAAGGTGACAGGCAAACCAGTATCCACACAGCTGAAGAGAGACCTTCTAGGGACTGAGCCCCAGTTGCTGAACTTTCATCCCACCTCCTACCGTATTTAGTTCCACTGGTGCTGATGCTTAATTCAAGGATTATTCAGTTTTTGGAGTTGTGACAGCAAATCATAATTTAGTTTGCATATGATTCTTACAAATTTTGTAGAAGTGCTATATTGTATGTTTCGTTTTAACTTAATTATAACTGAATCAATCACATTTGAGGATTTCTGCATCTCTTGAAATAATATCTCCTACAAGGTGTTGCAAAACAAGGGCTTTTACTCACAGCCTTTTCTCACCTTTAGGCGTGATACAGATTCAAAGTACATATCTCGGCAGTAAAATTTAGATTTTGGCTCACTATCTAAAAAAAAAAAAATGTGTCCCATCCCACCAACTGACAGTGTTTCAAGCTATTAATAGCCTGATCCCTGTATACTTGGTTCTCTGATATTTTTAGAGCCTGCATTGGAGTGCATTAAATTGTTTTTCTCTCTTCCTAAAAAAGTAATTATTGAGACTAGATTCTGCCAACAACATCTTACAAAATAAAATAATAGCTTGGAATTGTTTTGAACTACAATATTACTACTTTCGCATTGTTACTGTAAGAAGTATTTTTAGTGGTTCATTTCATGAAAACAGAGCGTTCTCTGTAGCCCATCATTACATTAGTTTATGTTTACTGTACTTTCCTTAAAATTGCCCTTGTAGGGGGTACAGAATGCATATTTTCTTTCAACAAGGGAATATAATGCACTGGAAAGTCAAATCAAGAGAAAACCACTTCGGGAAATGATTACAGTCAAAGGTATGAAATTACACCCACTTCACTAATTACTGCTAATCTAATTTTATTTTTAGCTCCTAAGACAACACCCTGAAAACTCACTTCTCCAAGATGACCTATATAAAGTTGTTTTACAATCCCAATGAAAGTAACCTAGTAATAGTGTCTGAGCCCCTAGTTACACGCCTGCTGTGGTCTGGGGTGATAATGTTCCCTGGAAACCTGTGCCGGGATGGGCGGTGTTCAGCGGCCCATCTGCCAGGCTCAGACCTGGCTCCAGAGGGCAGTTGGGGCATGGAGAAAGAAGCGAGTATTACGAAGAGTGAAGTCCCTCCTCCCCATGAATCAGGACCCCTATCTGAGGTCTGACCGATGAGGTTACTTTTGAGTTAGGCCTTTTAGGATTCAGACACATCAGCTTAGCATTCCTGAGCCATAGCATAAACGGTCTGGGTCTTCAAAAGATTCTTGTCATAGAACATTTTTTCTCAGGGCATTTGACAATTAAATCAGCTTTCTTGGCTCTCTTTTCTTCTTTGCATACCCAATTCTTCAAGTGCTGTCTGTAGCCCAGCCTCTTCTAAGTTCCAGATAAGTTATTTTGATTGCCTCTTGAACATCTCCATCTACAAGCTAAATAAAAACTATCAAAAAAATTTAACAGATTATTCTGATTAATAGTGCACTACAAAAAGTTAGAACATTCTAGTACAATCAATATTTTATTTCCTTCCTGTGTACTTTTTTTGTTCTACTTCCCCATAAATACCTTCCGATCTGGCTTAAAAAAGAAACAAACAACTTCCAGTTCTCCAAGTCCTATGCTACTGCCTTTCCCTGTGCCAAGAACATACTTTCTCCATCACTGTTCTGTTGTTTTTATTGTTTTCCTTCAGAATTCAGCTAAAATGCAAACAACTTGCAGATGTTCCTCCTTTCTCATCTTAATCTCAAAAGGATTGAGTGCTTCCTCCTGGGTTCTGATAATAATTTAGGAAGCCTTGCATTTAGCACCAATAAATTTAATTCTAATTGTATGTGTATGTGTGTTTATCTATATTAGTATTCCCCTAGAACTGCAATGTCCAATGCGGTTACCATTAGCCATATTAGATTACTCAAACTTAAATTCTAATTGATTAAAATTAGGTAAAATTAAAAACATAGTTTCTCAGTTATGTTATGCACTTGTGGATAGTAGCCACTTTTATCATTGCAGAACACTGGATAACACTGCCCTGCAGAGTGGGCAATGTGGGCAGACAATATTTCCATATATATCACAGTGGTTGGTATCCAAGAGGTACTCAGTGAGTGATCGTTGATCGAATAAATGAATAAACACAGTTTTATTTCTATAGTACATAGCAAGCAACCAATAAATATTTATTAATACAATTCAATGAATAATTATCTAAAATGTTGCTGGTTCTGAACTCTTTGAGTTTTAATCTCGTTCTCTGTTTTGATGTCCTAGATCATCACCTCTTTTCTTGAATCATGGTATTTCTTAATGTTTCTGCATTCAGTCTAACTCCTATTTATTCCACACTCTGAATTTCTGCTATAATGACTATAATGATCTTCCTCCTGTACTTAATCAAAACTTCTCCTTGCTTAAAATCTTGCAGTAGGACTTCTGCTTCAGGCCGCTTTGAAGTAACTAGCACCAGAATGCTTCCCATCAATTACAACTTGAACACTGAAAAATATTTTGAACATACAGTTTGCAAAACATTGAACAGGTAGAAAAAAAATTATGATCCTTGATAGTAGGAAAACAGGGTGAACAACTTTTGCTTGGGTATACGTTCCAGCTCATGGTGAAAAGTGGGGGAACCTAAGCAGAGGATGGCTGGGTATACATTCCAGCTCATGGTGAAAAGTGGGGGAACCTAAGCAGAGGATGGCAGCTTGAATTTTGACAAGTCAAAGTGGAGACTTTGCTGAAAATACGGGGTCCCTAGTAGAGACAGTAGGATGTCACTCCTTAGTGATATGGCTAAACATCCTTATAGTAAAGACTCCATTAAGCTTACACACAAGTCTTGGTAATTAAGCTTATCAACAAGTAACTTAACTATTTGCTAAATAGCTTTGAAAGAAAACAAACAAAAAATTTAGACACTTAAAAAAAATCTAAAATTTATAGGCATGTGAGGAAGCAGGAAAATGTGCCCCCTTACTGAGAAAAGTAAAAAATCAACCAACTGATACAGAGATGTCAGACATGGGACCAAAATAATGGTATTAAGTAACAAGAATTTTAAAACAGCTAGTGCAAGTATGCTGAAAATTGTAAAGAACAGTACAAATAAAATGAAGGAATAAATTACGGCAATAAAAACTACCAAATGGAAATTCTAGAGTCGAAATACACGACACTGAAAATTAAAGATTTTGAGCAGATTGAAAGCTGCAGAGGAAAGGAACAATGAACTTGAACACATATCACTAGAAACTATCCAACTGAAGCAAAGTGAGAGAGGAAAAAAAAGACATCCATGTGTACATGCACACACAGAAAATGAACAGAAATCAGTGACCTGTGGGATGATACTGAATGGCCTAACATACATCATTTGAATTCTCAAAGGAATATTGAAAGGCTCTAAAATGCTGGAAAAATAAAAACTAAAAAGTTTTTAATTTTGTAGAAAACTATAAACCAGTAGATGATAGACATTCAACAAATACCAAGCAAAATCTCCAAAGGTACGTCAGAATCAAATTGATGTAAACCAATGATAATGAGAAAATTTTGACAGAAATCAGGGAGAAAAAAAGATATATTACATACAGAGCAACCAAGATAAGAATTATTGTTGGGCGCCTGGGTGGCTCAGTGGGTTAAATCCTCTGCTTTCGGCTCAGGTCATGATTTCAGGGTCCTGGGATAGAGGCCCGCATCGGGCTCCCTGCTCAGCAGGGAGCCTGCTTCCCCCCGCCCCGCCTGCCTCTCTTCCTCCTTGTGATCTCTCTCCCTCTGTGAAATAAATAAATAAAATCTTTAAAAAAAAAGAATTATTGTTCATTTAACCTCAAAAACATTGCAAACCAGAAGACAATAGAATGACAATTTTAGGGTATAGAAGAAAGTAACTTTCAACCTAAAATTGTGTATCCAGTAAGAGTATCTTTCAAAAATGAGAGTTCAATGCACAGATTTTCACTCAAATACAGTTTAGAGAATCAATTGCCAGCAGATTCACACTAAAAGAGATGTTAAAGGAGCTGTCAGTTTCAAAGATAATGAACCCCAATGAAAATTTAAAAGATATGAAGAGGACTAGAATTCGTAAGTATATAGGTAGATATGAAAGAGATTTTCCTCAATTTAAATGTCTTTAAAAGACATTTGACTACATAAAGTAACTTATTAATAATGTGTGCTAGGGTTTGTAATACTCAAAGATGTCAACTGTGTGATCACAATAGCACAAAGACAAGAGGACGAAAGTGAACGCGTAAAGTTATTATCTATGAATGTGTATAAGAGTCTTTCAGGGTAGACTATAATAAATTAATACTGTGTATTATAAACTCAGGAGAAGCTACAAGAAATGAATCAATATTATATGGTAAAGTAAGCCAACAGAGAGCATAAAATGTGACACTAACAATAATTAATTTTAAAAATAGGGGGCAGGAAAGGTGGAAAAAAACCAACAAAAATCCGTCTGGAAAATAGAAAATAAATAACAAGGAAACAAATCTAAGGCAACCAATTTGTTATTATGTTAAATATAAATGGTCTTAATTCTATCATTAAAAAGGAGACATCTAATTGATAATAAAGCAAGACCAAATTACACAATGCCTACAAGAAACACACTTTGCACGTAAAGACATAGACATATTAAAAGGAAATACCATGTACCAAGGAAACACTACTTTAACAAATGCTGGATACTATTACAGATTTCACTTCTGTTCGAGAGCCATCCCGGAGCTCCAGACACATCGTTGCTATCCCTTTGGCTCGGGAGTTTAAAGCTTCCTTAGATTTTTCCCAATCTTCAAATTCTCTTTTTGCCTAAGCTATTTAGAGTTAGATTTTGTCCCATACAACCAAAATCCAAGTAACATTCATATTTAGGAATTTCTACCCATCTAGGGTACGGCACTAACAAGAAAAGTAGCTTCTGGTCTAATATTACAACTTCTACTGTGAAATAATACAGAACAACTTTTCTAGGTGACTGTTTTCTTCATTTTAACAGACAGCCTGGAGAAACTTTACATATTGATGTGTAAGTGGTTCAACTTCATTTGGAGGCCTTTCTTCCTTTTGGTCTTAGAAAGGGTAAAGAGCATGAAGATTTAATGGTTAGGAAATGGCCTATAATGAGCTTTGACAAATGGAGGTTGGATCAGTAAACGTCTTATGAAAATGTCATTTCTTAGAAAACTTTTGAAACTGAATATAAGCGTGGCATTAAGACCAGAGCAATTCATTATTAACTTAAATAACAAAATTAGGACAATTTAGGGCAAATTTGAAGAACAAGTAAAAGGATAATATTATTAAATACAGGTGGTTCTGAAAGTTGAAGGCAAGTTAGGCTAAACAGAAATTCCCAGATAATGAGGTACAGTTCAGAGGCAGTAGCAGAAATCCACTCAAATCCTTAAATTTTAGTTCACTTTTGTAAAGGAATTTATTGTTAGAGATTAAGCAACATCTTAAAGTGATGATGTGATCATTTTATCATTTGTTGATTAACAAAGAGTTTCATTCAAATCTACAACAGCAATGCTCCAAGGCTGCCAGGAGTATACACCCTTCCTGTAGCTACTAAAGCCAGCCTTCCAGAAAATGGGTGCTCATGTCCTGTATGCTTATGAGAATAATACCGATTTTGTAGCAAATTGGAAAGGACATGGAAGTATAAAGAAGACAAAGAAAAGGCCCCCAGCCTTATATTCATCTGTACCATGAGTATAGTAATAGCGCTTATTCTCAAAGGGTTGTTGTGAAAATTAAGATAATTTATGTCAAAACCTGAAACAGAAGAGGTATTCAATCAAGGTAAGCTATGCTTATTGTAGTGGGCCATCTCTGTTCAAATGTTAGTCTTTGGTTCCCATGATAGCAGACAAGGTCATACAGAGGTAGCTCTGGCTCCATCCACAGGAGAGGGATATCCTTATTGGAGCACAGACAATGACGTATTTATGGCAGGATTCCTTTGGTCATTGGCTAAGGGCTGCCCCTGGGGGCCCGTACATTCCTGGGCACTGCTGGCAAAGTTGATCTACAGCCAGCCAGAGAGCAGCCTTTCAGCAGAGACGCAGGTGCTGGCGTTGGGAGGGAAAGCACACGGTGGATGCCATGCACCAAAAGTGGTAAAGGGATCTGAAGGGCAGGGATGGAGGGCCCACTGCAGTTCCCTTCCATTTTCTTTTCTATGCTTGCTTATTTTATTTGTTTGTTTGGTTGTTTGTTAACATGATTGGGAGGACACTATAAGATACACCAGTATGTAATCTCCACAAGGGAAGAGCTTCGTTTTTATCCCAAGTAGTATCTCTAGACTTAGAAAAATGCTAGTTCCATGGGCAGTACTTAATAAATATGTGTTGTACGAATGCAGCTTTGTGATCTGCTTTTATAGTTTAACTATAACATTTGACAGTCTTTTCCTGTTTAACATAATACCGTGAGAATATTATATTGGGAGAACATTATATCGCGAGAAAATTTTTAATTTTCTGGGGTGCCCGGGTGGCTCAGAGGGCTCACCATTTGACTCTGGCTCAGGTCTTGATTCAGGGTCCTGGGATCGAGGCCTGCGTGGAGTCCCACGTGGAGCCCTGCGTGGAGCCCCACTCTCAGGGGGAAGTCTGCTTGTCCCTCTCCCCTTGCCCCACTCCATCCCCACTCTTGCGGCTCTCTCTCTCTGTCTCAAATAAGTAAATGAAGTCTTAAAAAAATTATTTTTCTCATACTCCAAGAAACAAATGTGCCTAATTTATAGAACCATTTATGTTTTGTGCAATTTTTCAATGTTATGAATAATGTTTTCATAAACTTTTTATATCAAGTTCTACTACATTATGATTATTTCCTCACAGCGGATTCAGAGAAATAGAAATATTGGGTTAAATCACACCCATGATTTTATTTTAAAAGGGTCTTCTTTTTTCATGTATTTAGGCAAGCACAAACAACAATACTGTCCCTGAACTGTAGGTCACTGGCAGCAGTTATTAGTAGGCAGATACATATTCTTAACTCAGTCAGTTCTCTGTAAGCCAAAAAAAAAGTTGTCCAAACTTCTGATCTGAAGAGGATCTTGAACCTTCAAAATATATTTAGAAGAAATATGTCATACGTTTTAATAACCACTGAATGTTGAGACCAAATGCCAGGGCTCTGTCCATGAAGATCAAAGTCACATAGGTCCGTGGCTCGGGGTCCCTGCACCTGGTTACGTGCAGAGGTCTGCTAACACCAGTATGCACAAGGGTTTCCTGCTTGATGAGCAAAGGAAGGTGATACTGCATATGTGAACGTGCTGAAGACATGTGTCTCTTAAAAGACAGTGGGGTGCCTGGGTGGCTCAGTGGGTTAAAGCCTCTGCTTTCGGCTCAGGTCATGATCTCAGGGTCCTGGGATCAAGGCCCGCATCGGGCTCTCTGCTCAGCAGGGAGCCTGCTTCCTCCTCTCCCTGTCTCTCTGCCTGCCTCTCTGCCTACTTGTAATNCTCTCCCTGTTTCTCTGCCTGCCTCTCTGCCTACTTGTAATCTCTCTCTCTGTGTCAAATAAATAAATAAAATCTTTAAAAAGAAAAAAAAAAAGACAGTGGTGTGTGACTGGCGGTTTTAGGTCCCCCTGATTATACATGGACTCTGTCCTTTTAGTAGTGGCTGCCAGATCCTGCTTGCAAGGCTCACATCCTGCCGTCTTCTCCACCAGGTCAGCGTGACATTTTTGTTCAAACAGAGTCACCTACTCTGATTGCTGGGGCTCCAGTTGCTTCAACCCTTTTCCCATATATTGGAATCTCTGAGCTGTCCCATTTCTTCTCCATTATATGGTCCCATTCATTCAACAATGTGGACACATTTCTGAGTCGCATGTCAGATACTCAACCACCACCAAAATCAGGCATGCTGTGTTAAAAAGCAAAAACAAAGAACTATGCTAGGAATGCCTCAAAATTAAAATGTAAGGCTCGATTTTCTGGGCACGACTAGACAAATAAACTAGTTTCATTTTTTTTTTTCACCAGACATCTTACTTTTCAGAATCTAGCCGTTTATATTTTGACGTCTTTGAGAATAGGAACTGTCACATGCCATTTTTTATGTATACATGCAAACATATAAGCATGTATAGTGTTTGTATATGAGAAATTCCTTATAAATACCTTCTGATTTAAGTGAAAACAGGTTAATTATAGTTTTTTATGCATTAAAAGAAATTGGATTCCTTTGTGAAATGTGGGCAAAACAGCCAGCTGGATGGCTGGTATTTTTCACTTCTCAGAGAATTCTGGCTTTATGTGGAGAAGACTTTGGTCTCTTAGGTCTGATTCCATCTGCAACCCTCTGAGCACTGTATCAATTGCCTCTTTCAACCAGCCTAGAAAACTTCCATGAAGCTGAGGCCTGGCTAAGCTTTTAGATTGCTTTACGGCATTCTTTCCTTTCTTTGCCCAGGTTGTCAGTATGTACTTTCTCTAAGCTTAAATAAACTACTTCTTTGCTTATAAGAAGTCATGTACAGTATATTGTGTTTCTCAAGGGTAATATTCATCCTTCTGGATATATTCCCCAAACGAGAGAGCTGTCAACATCTGTTTCTGGCAAGCTAAGGAAGAGAAAGGATGTCAGAGCCAACAACTTGCTTCCTGTGGGAATAATTTTGGGTTTGTACACCTCCTTGACTGTTAATTTATAAACATGCTAACCATATTATTCTCCCCATCAAAAATTCATGCCGGTTTTGAGCAGTCTTAGGGAAAAAAAAATATCACAAATGTAGAATTAAATTCTCAAGTTCCATTACGTGGAGTGGAGCTCAAGGAAAACAGCGAACGTTTCATTGTTTGTCATGCATTTTAAACTACAAATTATGATACAAGTGGAAGAAATAAAGTTTTGTACCACAGAAGCAGTGTAATTTAACTCACTCTCCATTCCTCCAGATGTAATAAGAACACCCAACCAGATGTGGGTAGCAGGTAGGAGGACTGCTTAGACAAGGGGCAGCAAGCTGAGGCTGTAAGGTGCAGTCCGAGTACTGAGGGCCAGATGACTGCTGAAGTGTGAGAGAGCCAGGAACTTGAAATCTAGGGCGTCAGGCCATCAGCATGGAGTTTGCAGGTCTTGGAAGCCAAGGGAAAGCCAAAGGGGAAGAAGCCCAGGAATCAGTCAGGGATGCCTGGACCAGGCAATTTTAATAGAGATGAAGCAATAGAGAAGATGAGGGAGTTTGATGCCATGGAAGTTTTTAATTGAAGTAGCAAAATCAGACGGATTCTAGCAAGGTGATTTTTTTTTTTTCTCCTAATTGCTTCCATAGATCTCACCGGGCATGGATCATAGGAGTAAAAGTCACAGTGCAGCCAGAGAGAAAGTGAAATGCTCTGTAGTACAGGTCAGGCCTAGGAACTACATATAGTGGGAGAGGGCCAGACCTGGAGAATAAACAATCTTTTGGCGAAGAGCCCAGCAGCTGGGTAGTCCAAAAAGATGGCAGAAGCTGCCGCCCAGGGACTTTGGCTACAGGTAGAAGCTAGAGGTTCAGGTAGGCAGGTGGTTGGCATGTAGGAGGACCAGAGGTGAGCAATAGGTGGCTCCCTGGCAGGTGGGCAGAGCACAGGATGAGGGCATGCTGGCAGTAGCAAATAGGGACCCAGCCACAAAGAATGGGGCTCAGATGGAGATTTTTATTTTTAAAACAAGTGGGGCTGGCAGGCAGGAAAGCTGGGAGGAAATGAGAAGGAAGACAAGGACCTAATTTCGATAGCCAGGGCACAAAGCTTGGCCCAGACTTTGGGAAATAAGAGAAAGAGGTACTTAAGACCAGGGAGAGACCAGAAAAGGACTGATGTAAAACCTCAGCACTGGAGATGCTTCTATTTCTTATATCCAAGGACGAGAGGATCACGGAGACTACAGCAAGATGTGCATTTTGGTCATGAGAGTCGATGGTGGGGAGGACAGAAAAAAAATACTTGAGAGGCTCCAGATACCAAGTTGGAAGGTCTAGAATGTAGGGAGGCTGGCAGTACTCACTGACTGAACTGGAGCTGAGATAGGAAGTTGAGCCATGTGGAAGTCCTTTTAGGACCTTCTCCAGTGTAATGTTGTCCTCAGTGCTTTCTGGACCCCAGGTTTGTTGCAGCAGATATGGCAGGATGCCTAGGAATTTGCAGGAGCATGTACTTAAGGTTTACATTCCCACTACTGTTTTCCAATTGGTGCTGGTATAATTCATGCTGCTGGATGAAGGTTTTTCAAAGTGTCCTCAAACTCATTCACATTCCTTCTTTCAAGATGTGGAGCATCATTCTTTCTCCCCTGGAACGTGGGTGGCCTTAGAGACTTCCTTCCAAAGAGTAGAATGAATGACAGTACATGACTTATGAGGCTTCCTTCTGGCTCTCTCTTGGATCTCTTGTCCTTGGAACCTATCCCCTGTCCCGTGAAGGACAGGTTACACAGGCCATGTGCAGTTGTTTGATTTACAGTGCTCACTGCCCAACAACCAGACATATTAGTGAGGAAGTCTGCAATGACTCCACATCTGATTTCTGATTTCAGCCACCATCTGATTTCAGTCACACATGAGACCCTAGTAAGACCTACCTAGTTGAGTTCAGTTAACCCCAAAGCCATGAAGTGATGATGATGATGATGATAATTTGTTTTACACCACCAAGTTTGGGGTAGTTTGTTACACAGCAGTAGATAATTAAAAAGATTTTGGTATCTGAAACTGGAGTGCTACTGCCACAAAAACTGAAACGTGTGACATTGGCCTTGGGACTGAACTATGTGTAGATGCTAGAAGGGTTTTGAGGAGGCTGTTGGTGAGGGGTTCAAGAAAAGTGAGGAAAGAGTTTTTGGAATCTGAAGGAAATGAGACACTGTCATGTAGTGGCATAAGTTTTAACAATATTGTTGTTTGCAATAATCTGATAAACTGGGTGAGTTAGCTAAAGAGATTTCCAGGCAGAATGTGGAAGGTGCCTCTTAGCTTCTACCTTCCTTTTAGGAAATGAAGGAGGAGAGAACTGAGCTTAAAACATAAACTGTTAAATATAATTGTGCCAGGACTTAGTGGGTTCAAAAATAAAACTTTTTTCTCTTACGCACTCTCTCCAAATGGAAAGTGATTTTTCTTGCCTTTTTCCCCAACCCTAAAGACATAATAATCTATCCTTCCTAATAGGGTATTATGATAGCTGGTTTTCCTTAAATGCCCTTTATCAGGTCAAGGAAATTCCCTTCTATTCCTAGTATGCTGAACATTTCTAACATGAATGGATGCTGTGTTTTGCCTAATGAATGCATTTTCTGCATGTATTGAGATAATTATGGTTTTTTTTGTTTTTGATATACTTTTGTTTTGTTTTGTTTTAGTTTGCTAATAGGTGAATTATTTCCATTGTTTCCTGATGTTAAATCAATCTTGCATTCTTAAGATAAACCCAACTTGATCATACTGTATCATACTTAAATATACTTAGCTACATTTGATTGTGTAAAATTGCGTTTGTGTTAAAAAAGGCTATTGTTCCATAATTTTCTTCTGTTGTGACTTTTTTTCCTGGTTATTTTATAAGGGTAATTATGGCATCATAAAATGTGCTGGGAAATGATCCCTGCTCCTTTTTTTCTGAAAGTGTTTACATATAATTTGCATTACTTCTTCCTTAACCATTTAGTAGAATTTACCAGTAAAGTCATCTGAGTCTGTATTTTTTGTGAGATTTATAATTATAAATTCAGTAGGTGTAGAACTATTCAGGTGACCTAATTCTTCCTGAGTGGACTTTGATAGTTGTGGCTTTCAAGGTGTCTACCCTAAGTTGCCTAACTTAATGACATAATATTATTCATAATATTTCCCTAGTATCTTGTAGTGGCTGTAGGTCTTGTAGTGATGTCCCCCTTTCATTTCTGTTTCTGGTAATTTATGTTTTTACTTTTCTTTTCCTGATAGTCTGGCTAGCGGTTTATCAATTTTATTGATCTTTTCTAAAAACTGGCTTATATGAATTTCTTTATTGTTTTTCTATTATATATGTCCTTGTCTTCTATTATAATCCATGTTGTTTTCTTAATTCGGCTTAGTTTGTGTTTAATTTGTTTCTATCTTTCTTGTTTCTAGCTTATCTAATTAATTTTTAAATGTAAGCATTTATTACCATAAAATTTCCTCTATGCTGTGTAAAGGGAATTTAATATGTTGTGTCTTTATTTCCATTTAGCACAGTTTTTAATTTCACTGTGATTTCTTTGAATTGCTTAAAATGTCTTGTTTTCAGATATTTGAGGATTTTACACATATCTGTCTGTTAGTGATTTCTACTTTAGTTCTGTTATGGTCAGTGAGCAAACACAGTTTTAAATTTTAGGGGACATTTTTTATTTTCCACAATATTGTTGATTTTAATGAGTAGTTCATGTGCACTTGAAAAGAATATGAATTCTGCTTTTTTTAGATGAATTGTTCTATAAATGTAAATAGGCTTAAGTTGCTTTAAAGTACTATTGAAATTTTATGTATTTTTACTGATATTCTGTGTAACTGTTTTATCACATAGTGAGAGAAACATGTTGAAATCCTCAAATCCGATTTGGGATCTCTCTATTTTTCGTTTTACTCAATTAGTTTTCCCTACCTATACTTTGAAGCTCTGTTTTAGGTGCATACATATTTAGGATTGTTTTGTTCTCTCAATGAATAGCTTCTTTGTCATTATGGAATGTTCCACTTTATTTCTAGAAATAATCTTAGTCCTAACATCTGTGTTTATTAATATAGCTATTCCAGCTTTCTCTGATTAGTGTTAGAATGGTATATCTTTCTCCATTATTTTACTTCTTACTTATCTATGATTTGATATTTACAACTGCCATCTTATAGATAGCATGGAGTTGGATCTTGTGTTTCTTTTTTTTTTTATAAGCTTTATTTTTTTTTAAGATTTTTATTTACAACTGCCATCTTATAGATAGCATGGAGTTGGATCTTGTGTTTCTTTTTTTTTTTTATAAGCTTTATTTTTTTTTAAGATTTTTATTTATTTGACTNCAGAGAGAGATCAGATCACAAGTAGGCAGAGAGGCAGGCAGAGAGAGAGGAGGAAGCAGGCTCCCTGCTGAGCAGAGAGCCCGATGTGGGCCTCGATCCCAGGACCCTGAGATCATGACCTGAGCTGAAGGCAGAGGCTTTAACCCACTGAGCCACCCAGGCGCCCGGATCTTGTGTTTCTTTTCCTAGATCCAGACTGAAAATCTATGCCATTTCACTGTGTATATTATTAATATTTAATTTAATTATCAATAGTTATGGGTTTAAATCTATCATCTCACTGTTTTTTATTTAAACCATCTGTTCTGTGTTTCCTTTTCTCTTTTACTGACTTTTTTTTTTTTTCTGACTACTTTTTAATTGAGTATTTTTCCTGGTCTTTTTCCTTATCTAGTAATTTTTCATTGAATTTTAGACATTGCATATTACTTATTGGGTACTGCATTTTAACATTGCCCTTTACATAGATTTGAACTTTTTATGCTATTGATTGAACTTATTTTGAATGAGTCTGATATCTTTGAAGCTTCTTCCAGGCTTTGTCAAAGTGATTTCAGAACAATTTTAATCTTGGGCTAATTTAAATTTTTTAACTAAGATGCTGTCCTTTAGAAGACTCTACACTATGTCTGTGCATTGTGAGTCCCCTCCCCCCACCCCAACCTGCACGAGCTCTGGCAATTATTTGGTTTATCACTTTCTGGTGATTCTTCCCTTGGTCTAAGACAGTTTCCCATCATGTAGAGATTAGCACACAGACAACCAGAGATCTCAGGGACTATCACTCTTTTTTTTTTTTTTAAGATTTTATTTATTTATTTGACAGACAGACAGACAGCGAGAGAGGGAATACAAGCAGGGTGAGTAGGAGAGGGAGAAGAAGGCTTCCCGATGTGGGGCTCAATCCCAGGACCCTGGAATCATGACCTGAGCCTAAGGCAGATGCTTAACAACTGAGCCACCCCGGCGCCCCTGCTCTTTTAATCTATGATGATTTCTCTTAGTATAGTCTCTTCTTTTTCGTATTCTTTGGAAAAAAAAAATCCACCTGTTTTTCACCTCTCCAAACTCTAATTTCTATCTCTTTCACTTGGTAAAACTGATAGGGTCTATTTCAGTTTCTGTGTCTTGCACTGGAAATTGCTTATAGGCAATAAGCTGGGAAAATCATAGGGCTCACTTTTTTTCCTATCACTTTTTCAGGAAGTGTAGGCCTGTACTGTCTATTAACCAATGACTGAAAACTATTGTTTCATTTATGTTGCCTGGTTACCTAGTTGTTTAAAGTGAAAAAATACATTTGTTTCCTATCACTTCATCTGAAGCAGAAGTGTTGGCCATGTTGATTAAAACCCACACCCTTATCATGGTCAAAAGGACCTATTGATCTGATACCTGCCTAGGTCTCCATAATCTCATACCACTCTCTTTTTAACTCATTATGTTGCTGATACACTGATGTCTTTCTAATTTTTTAAATACCCCAAGCGCTTTAGAGCCTCTGATTAGAATATTCTTTATCTAACACAGTCCATTTATTACTTTTTACCATTCTACAGGATTCAGCTCAAGTGTTACATTCCCAAATATGCATTATATCTAAATAAATGCCACCCACCATACCAGTTATTTCAGTCCTTAATATCTAGTAGTTACCTCCTTTCATTGGTTTGTTTATAAAAAATAGGGATCTGCTCTCTCTTTTTTTTTTTTTGGTGTTTCTCCAGCAACACTTAGAAATATTCAGATCTTAAGTATATAATTTGTTTTCATGAATATCTGTCAATTTGCAAAATATTTCTATAACCCAAGGTGGCTCTCTTATGTCCCTTTGCATCAACTCTTGCACCTGTCCTGAAAAGTCAACTACTGTGTGATTTTATCACCACAGGTTAGTTTGTCTACTCTAGAATTTCATATAAATGCAATAATGCAGGATACATTTTTATGTTTGCTTTCTATCACTGAGCATAATATTTCTGAATTTTTCTCCATGTTGTTGCATATCCCATGAGATCATTCCTTTTTATTACTAGTAGTATCCGAGTGTATAGACAAAACAGTTCATTTATCCATTCTTCCATTGATATAAATCCAGGTTGTTTCTTTGTGGTTTTGGACTATGATTAGATATAAACTTTAATGTACATAATATGAACTTTTTTGTACAAAACTTCTTGTAGACAAATGTTTTAGTTTGCATGAATCCATACCTAGGTGTGAAATTGCTGGATCATAGGGTAGATGAATGTTTAACTTTTTTAGAAACTGACAGTTTTCCAAAGTGTTGGTATCATTTCACATTTCTACTACCAGTGTATGAGAGGTGTAAAGGTTCTATGTCCTCCCCAAAATTTTGATTTGATAATTTGCCATTCCGGTAGGTGTATAGGGAGTATTTAATGACGTATTTAATTTGAATTTCCTGATGAGTAATGATTTTGAGTGCTTTTTCATTGCTTATTAGTCATTTCGCATATTTTTTGGTCAAGTGTCTGTAAACCTAATGTTACAGTTCATTTACATTTGCTGTAATTATTACTATATCCCTATTTAAGTCTACCATTTTAATATTTATTTTTACTTATATTTTCTGTTCTTTGTTCCTCTTTTCCTCCTTATCTGTCTTTTTATATTAGGAGTGAATAATATAATTAGAATTCATGTTACCTCTTCTGAAGGATTTTGTTATGCCTCTGTGATTTTTTTTTTTAGTCAGTTTATACATTATAATATCTAACCATTTTTGGTATTAGGATATGTATCTTTAACTTATCACATTCTACATTCAAAAAATATTATGTCACAAAAAATGAGAACTTTACAATAATGTGTATCCAGTTACTATAGTTCCATACTCCATTCTTTGCATTCTTGTTGTCACATATTTTAATTCTGTGTTTACTATAAAATTCGTTCTCACATTCTTTTTACTTTAACAACCAATAGTTTTTAAAGGACATTTAATTATGTACGTGTATAAAAGCAGGGATAATTTTTTAAGAGATATTTTATATTTTGTGGCTTATCAACTTTTTCTAAGTTTTTGCATTCCTTTCTTTAGAACCAAGTTTCTATCTGATTATTATATCCTTTCCAGATAGAAAGGCTTTTTATTCATTTATTATAACATAGGTTTGCTGGAGATAAATTCAGTCAGCTTTTACCTGTCAGAAATGTAATTATTTCTTCATTATTAAAGGATATTTTAAAAGATAGAATTCTAGGTGATGTGTTATTTTTTGGTTTTGTTTGTAGTATGTTTGTGTGTGCCAGCCATTTAAAACACTCTTCCCATTGTTTTCTGACTTTATTATTTTGAAGACAATTCAGTTGCAATTTTATGCTTGTTTTCCTGTAAGTAACGTTTTTGTTCCTTTTGTTGACTTCAAGATTTTATCTTTAAATTTTAGCAAGTTGGTGTGTTTTCTTTGTATTTTTCCTTCTTTTGGTTCTCTGAGATTCTTGGAGCTGTGATTTATTGTCTTTTATTAATTTTGGAAATTTGGCCAGTTATCCCTTGACATATTTTTTCAGCCTCATTCATGCTGTCTTCTATATCTGGTACTCCAGTTACATGCACGTTAAAGTATTTGATATTTTCCACAGATCATGGATGCTCTGAACTATTTTTTTTCACATTTTTTCCTCATTGTATTTCAGTTTAGATAATTTTTGTTAACCTTACTTTTGGTTCACTGATTCTTTTCTCTTTGTGTCTAGTCTGCTGATCTACCAACGGAGGGAATTTTTCATCTCTAACATTGTGTTTTTGTTCCTAGCATTTCCATTTGCCTCTTTTCTCAGTTTCTATCCCTCTGCTGAAACATCTCCCTATCATGTATGTTTGCCATCTTTTCTGCTATATATTTCAACAAATTAAGTACAGGAAAAAACAAAAGGAAGAGTTACCAAAAGGAGAAAAAAATCCATGATATTTAAACTTAAGAGATCTATAAGTTAATATAGAGAATGGTCAGTTCTGAGACTCAATTAAGTGCAAGATAAATCTCAAATACACAGAAAATACAGAAAGAGTTAAAAATCATTAGACCAAAAAAAAGGTAAATAGAAGATAGATTCAGAAACATAATATAAAAATGATTGAGTCCCTGAAAAAGAAAAAAAAAACATAATCAGGAGTTAATAAAAATAATAAAATAAAATTATCTTCAAGAAGATGAAACACTTATTTGTAGAAAAGGCTCTTTGCATTCCAGGAGGGTTTAATGAGAAAACATATTCAGCTGTAAAATACTTAGAATCCAAATACTAAAAAAAAATTGTTACAGACTTCTAGACAAAATAAAGAAATTACTTACAAAGGGGAAAAAAAGTCAGACTGGCATCGTACTTCTCATTGGAATTATTGGATATTAAAGGTGGTAGAATAGCATCCACAGAATTATTGAGAGCAAGAGGAAGAAATGCAACTCAAGAATAATATACTAGCACCAACTGTATTCACTGTCACAGTGAAAAAGTTATTTGCAGGCATGTAAACTTTTAGACTTAGACTGTGTGTTTTGATGCTATATTCCATTATGCAATAGCCCAAAGAGATAGAAGTTTGTTTCTCTCATATTACAGTGCAGAGGAGAGAGACTGCTTGAGGGCGTGCTATGGGCTAATTCAAGGATCTAAGTTCCTCTCAACTTGCTTCTCTGCCATTCTGGAAGGCAGAGCTTCATAACCTTTGTCTGTGTCATTGAATGTGCACGTTGGTGAAGCTTGTCTCAAAATAAATGTTGCAAATGCATAAATTACAAAGTCTTATAAGTAACAAATTATGGCTATGAACATATTTATAAAACAAATTTCTGATAAAGTAATATATATGCTTTAAGAATTTTTGTTTAAGATTTTATTTATTTATTTGACAGAGAGAGAGAGAGAAAGAGCCCAAGCAGGGGGAGCAGGAAGTAGAGGGAGAAGCAGGGTCCCGACTGAACAGGGAGTCCGATGTAGGACTGGGTCCCAGGCCTGGGATCATGTCCTGAGCTGAAGGCAGACACTTAACTGAGCCACACAGGTGCCCTGATATATATGCTTTTTTAATGATGATTTTAAATAACAAATGCTGGTGGTGTGCCTAATTTTGAAGTAGAGGTAAGGGTGAACACCAACTGAATGAGGTAAGTTTCTCACTGTTCCCATTTTATAGGTTGAGGGAACTGAGATATGGGTTACAAATAACTCATTCAAGGTTACATGTCTAGTATTCAGTGGAGTCAGAGTTCTGGCCTAGGCAATCTGGCTACAAAGCCTGTGTTCTTAGCCACTAAATAATAAAAGAAAAGAAAAAAAGAAATCAGAAAATAAAATTAATCAATATTAAAATTAATGAAATAGAAAAAACAAGATAAGTAAAAAGCAACACTGGTTATTTGGAAAGACCAATAAGAGATAAGCAAGTAGTTAATCTAATTAAGGAAAAAATAGAGGGGAAAAAACAACTAGAAATGAGAAAGGAGACAGAGCTGCAGATATGAATGAGAATAAAAGAGTGATTTCTTCTAATAAATGACACATATTCCTTGGCTGCCCCTGGACCTAAGCAAAGTTACCAGGCAAAGCCATCCTGTCAGGTTCTAGTCCCTAAACAGCCAACTAACCACTAATGCCATTCATTTGTATCAATAGGTTTTGCCTGTTCTTTCAAATTTGAATGCTAGAATAAAAACATCTTTGGAAAAATCTGATGGAGTCAAGTGGGAGTTTAAGGCAGAGCCAGATAGGCTGCTGGTTAAACATCCTAGACCAGTCAAAGACCAAGGCCTGGAAACCTGGCTGCATGCTGAGGGCTTTACAGCTAGAGGTGAGTCAGGGCAAGTTGAGGGTCTAGTAGCCAAGGAGTCACTCAAAGCAGGAATGAGCAAGTAGGTTCTCAAGGTCAAGTGAACCAAAGCCAGGAATCTAGACAGTGGGGCTGAGTCAGAGTCACCATGGAGCAGGAATACCAAAGTTAGTCTAATGGCTTGGTAAGAATTATTTGCCCACTGATGGTTACAGCCAGGGAGAGAATGAGAGGCTGACCAGCCAGGCCAGCTCCAGAAAGAGCTGCGAGAAGTGAATGAGATCTCAGAGAAGTTCTTACACTGAGACACACAGCAATTTCCTTTCCATGAATATATTTTCATAAGTAAAATTATTCTTAATGACCTGACAGTTTTATCTAGGCTGGAGGGTTTTAGCTTTCCATTCAAAATCTAATACAACAGTGACTTTATACAATGGAGAAACTGCGCACTACAGACATGACTCTCCTCAGCAACCACACACACACACACACACACACACACACACACTGAGGAATTAAAATCAACTTAAATATGTCCACAATATTTTCCAGAAGTACGTCTGTTTATTGTAATATCATTCTTCCCCACCCTCAACCCTATATGTATTTTGACCTTTCCCATTAGTTAAAATACAGTAAAGAAGTAAGTTTTTGAAGGTATTTACATTAAATCAAACTGGTCCCTATAAAGTGATGAAATGATCCAAGGGAACCCTCACCCTCCAGATGTACTTGACTTCTGGTATTCTTTTGCCCCATATTGCTGCTTGGTATTTACTTTAATTATAAGTTATTTAAATAGAAACATGTACTGGACAGTGTTAATGCAACGTGAAGAAACCATTGCATAATTATGCCTTGGAATGTCTTGCCCCTAGTGAATGTAAGTTCTGAGCTGAGCTGAGGACAACTACATTCTAAATGTCATGTGCAAAAGTCCAGGAGCCCTGTGGTGGGTGAAAATGAAGGAACACATACACATAGGCATGCACACAAAGATTTATATTGGGAAGGTGAAGTACGATAAGGTGTGGGGGGGGATTGTTCTAATGAGCAAATTTATTTTTGGGGTAATGTTTCTCATCTCACAAATGATTTAGGCAAGGAGTAGATGAATCAGAAGTCATTGCTCATCTCAGACAAAGAAAAGCAGAGTACTGAAGGCATAAAGCACCCAGGCTAGGTAAGGTCAGTGGAACCACAATGGTGGGAAATCTGACAGCTACAGAGATTTATCTAAACTTGCTCTTCTCAGTCATCGTTGAGCAACATCTCATCATACTGATACCTTCATTGGAGGTACTTCCAATTTGTAGGCTAGGATATATGTGATACATACTTTAAATGCATTTATAAAAGAAAAATAGGGCGCCTGGGTGGCTCAGTGGGTTAAAGCCTCTGCTTTCGGCTCAGGTCATGATCTCAGGGTCCTGGGATCGAGGCCCACATCGGGCTCTGCTCGGCAGGGAGCCTGCTTCCTCCTCTCTCTCTGCCTACTTGTGATCTCTCTCTCTCTCTCTGTGTCAAATAAAAAAAAAAAAGAAAAAAAAAGAAAAATAAATAAATGCATAAACCATTTAATGCACAGAACAATTTAATGAGATGGGTACCATTATTATTCCCATTTCATAGATGAGGAAACAGGCCCAGAAAGGTAAATTAAATTACCTAAGCATCCTGTGACTATATTCTTTATTCTCCAAATTTTGAAATAAGTTTATTTCATCAACATATTTTTAAGATTATTTCTTAGCTACTCATTCTACTGAAATAATATGGATCATGTTACAACTTTGTATCGACATCTACATGGGTTTCGATTCAAGACTTCATGAGAATATCCTGAAAAGAGTAAACTGCACTCAGAAGGTACAAAACTAACTATTAAGAATGACCGTAAAGAGAAAAGTTTTTACAGTACATTTAGAATTGTGTGAAGTCATTGCTCAGCTAACATTGTACTTCTGTTAAATATAATCTGCAATGTCAAGTGAGAAAGAAAATTGGCTTATCTGTTTATAAATTTGATTAGTAAGTGCTGGGTACAGTCTCCTAGCCCTCAGACCAGAAGCTGCATTGTGGACAATTCACAGACAGCTGAACTTACGAATTCAGAAACTTATGGAGTCATTTGGCAAAGCCCAACACACATAGTATTCCAGGGTCAGACCCATAAGCTTAAGGAAAGGGCCCTGGCCTTTCACTTTAAGTCTTTACTCTTCAATCAGACACAGAATGTATATGCACACAGCAAAGACTTTCATAATCACATTTATTAACTCTCACTTTCGTTTTCTCTTACCTCAAGGATACTTCAAACTCCCCCTAAAAAAGGAAGAGAAATGATAAACAATAACCCACAGTTGAGAGGCGTGGACATTTTTACCTATTTGCTCATGGTCTTGTGCTCACTCTTCTATATTTTGCTTGATAATTCTGGAGCTAAAAACTGTATTTCAAGGATCCTTCATTAGTTCATTTTCTGCTAGGTTTTGCCATAGAAGCTATGCATGGAAAATCAAAAACTATGAGGAAGAAAGGAATCATTGTTCTTCTATTTTCTGCCTCTCTTGTTTCTCCCTTCTTCTGCTGGTCCCTGGAAATGTCTGAGTCACTTCTGCCACTCTAGCTCTCAAGGTTTTCCCTTCTATTTGCCCAGACCTTCTCCCAACAGCCCCCCTTTGCAGGGTCCCTGTGCCCGAAACACAAACCCCTCTTCCATGCTCCAGGTTCTAGTAACATCATCTCCTCCGTGGTGTTCTCCAGCCTAGCAGTGGGTACTGATTCCTAGGTTACTTCATTTTCCATTTTTTCACTCTTCCAACTTTACAATACTCATGTAACAGTTTCCTTTATTAAATTTCCTCAGTTAAAGCAGCATGATTTCTGTTTTTCCTCCTAGACCCGTACTGATTCTGTGTGTTCTTCTGATTCAGCTTTTTCCACAATGACACAGTTTCTGCTCTTTCTTATGACAACTTCTCTGGCCAATGAATGGAGAAAAAAACACAGAGAGTAAATGCAGCATGGAGAGCCAGAATGTCCTACTCTGCCAAAAACAGTGCTGCTTTGTGAGATGGGTATTCCTAATTTGAAAGACCCCCTTGACACTTTCTTCAGGATGACTATATCTTCAATAACATGAACTAGGAGAGGAAGTTGAAATCAGCCCATGGGTTCATCCCACAGAATAAAATTTGATATTTGTGTTCTTCAGATTAAAGCATGACACTCAGGGACAATGTGAAATACATAGACTTATCTGGAAATTAATGGGAGCCTAGAGCTTTCATCTCAAGAGGGATACATCATGAAATTTGAATTAAGATATAGAAAAAAACCCCAACTTATTCCTCCACAAATGTGCATTTTTCATTTAGAGGACAACAGATTAGGGTTGAAAAGCAACCTAGTTGTTATCAGTTCCAATAAAGGTGAAGAGGCCAGTTTGAGGCCTATGGAAAGTGAAAGATACAATCAAGAGTCATTGTACAACCACTATCTTGATTGACTTCAATAGCAATAACTTCAGAGTGATGAAGAAATCAGATATACACACATAATGGGGTGAATTCAACAAGATTTCCATCTTTAAAGGATACAGGAAGAACTTAGCACCATCATGATACACAGAGAGATCAGCACTAGTCTCCAATGGCAGATGGAGGTGTAACATTAGATTTCTCCCAAATAAGACTCACCATGGACCACACTGCACATAAGTCTGCATAAGTGGAAATTATATCAGACCTCTGGAACCTAAAATTGCCCCTTTCAAGCCCAGATTTATATTTGGAGGACACTGGTACTCTTGCACTTGGGTCTTCTGGAAATGGCCCAATGTACCTCATTAGTCTTGCCTATAGAGAACCATACAGTGTAGAATACTCAGGCATGGAGACAGCCCTCATTTATCATGGTGTTCTCCCAGGTCCATAGAGCCTAGCAAGCTCTTAGACCAGCTATCCTGCCATCCTACGGCCACAGAATTACTTAAGAATCTGGCCAATGTTCCAATATTTTTAATGCTAAGTCAAATGTTTTCTCCACTAGGGCACAAAAAAGTGACAATATTGTATAAGTATACTAGAATTTTGTTGCCTTAAAATAAAGGAAGTTAAGTAAATTTAAAGTAAGTAAATTGGGAATTATAAATCTATCAAATATATTGAGACTACAATATAGCTGTTGTTCTTGGTTTCCCAGGTGTGAATAAACAGCCTCTTCCCCAATTAATACAAAGGAATGTAAAACATTTTGCAAAGTTCTAAAGTGAGCTCTCTTTTGAACTAACATACAGTGGTACATATTCAGTGGTTGCTTGTGAAATTGAGCTGAAATAAATTATGATGCATTTTTAGAATATAAACTGACACTGGTTCCAATGTGTTCAAACTGTTGTTTTGTTTTGTTTTTTAAATTCTGGATTTCAGCAAAATCCAAATCTATTTTTAAGTGAAGTCTTTAGTCATTTTTCAGATAATTCTTCAGAAAATCCTACTTGGATCACAAAAAAGATTTCAACTAAACACACATCTGAAATCTGAGAATTGCTGTTTCTAAACAGTATTTTTTTCTTTTTTTTTCTCAACAGTATTTTTATTATTACTTCTGTTAATGTCTATTTCAAAGAAGAATACATTAGCTATCCATCTTTAAGAGATTTTGTTTCCAAAAAGCAATCCATTTTTTTAGAAAGAGTACTTCCATTCAAAAGAATTAATATCTTCAATTGTAACAGGCTGCTACGTTTTAAATTATATGGCCCTTTGTTCCATACAAAGTAACATTCATTCATAAAAATATGAAAGGCTATTGATTCTAATTAAGACTTAATAGTTAGGGTTCTAATAAACAATTGGATGTGAAATTTTAAAAGAATCCATGCTTACTGAAGCTATTTTAGCTGAGTTTCTGTTAATTCAGTTTTTAAAAATTCAAGTAAGTATACTTAAATATAAAAGTCTTGAAACTAAAAGCTTATTTCATGTCAGGTTGGTGGAGTAAACATATTTCTCAGTAAAATGCAATAATGTTTTGTTAATACCTAAGCAAATAATTAGATCTTTCAATTTGTCCATTTATAACTAACAGGAAAATTATTCTATCTAAAATGTCTCAGTGATAAAATATTCAATGAAACATTACCTAGTAGATGTATAAAAGCAAATAGGAATTAAATGATAACCCTTAAATAAAGGTGAGACAAGTTAAATGTCTGAAACTTTACAGATTTCTCCTTGTGTTTGTTTACTTTATTAATATAGTCCACTTTCTCCCTAGGAATACACATGTAACACGCAAACAAATGCTTCTTAACAAACCACCATTGTCACAAAGAATAATACAATCCTGGATAAAAAGGAAAACAGAGTATGATTGTTTTGTTTTGTTTTGTTTTTTGACTAAGACATCATTTTCTCAAGTTATTTTGTTTATTATTATTTTTGAGAGAGGGAAATTGCACATGCGCAGGGGTGGGAAGGGGAAAGGGAGAGAGAGAGAGAGAGAGTCTTAAGCAGACTCTGGGCTAAGCGCAGAGCCCCATGGGAGGCTCATCTGATGACCTTGAGATCACGTCCTGAGCTGAAACTAAGAGTTGGCTGCTTAACTTGCTGCACCACCCAGGCACCCCTGTCCTCTATCATTAGATGCTAATACAATTTATCTTGCTTTCTGAATTACTAGACTCTCTTCCCGACCTTTGCACATAGCAGGCCCCAACAAGGACTCACCAGTCTGTTGGCCGAAGGATAACGAGTCTTGCACGTGCAATGAGGCTGGGTGGGAGGCAGAGGCAGTGGACACCACTGGAGTCTGTTTCTGCAAAAGTAACACTATTCAGCCAACTTATTTGAAAACACTAAAGACAGCTTTTAAGGTTTCTTTGTTTCTTTATGCTTTTCCAACGAAACTAAACTTGATATCATTACAGAATAATTTGACCTTAAAAATCAAATCATCCTTACCATCTAACTCTGGAACCTGAGGGCCGCTTTCAACACTACTGTTAAGTGGACCTTAGGTGACATGTAAGGCTCTACCTGACAAACACCTTACCTTAAAAATCAATAAAATCATTACAAGTTTGCATTAGAGAATCATGGGAAATTAAGCATATTCTAATTTAGTAATTAATCTTGAACATAGACTAAAGAACATTAATAAATGCTAGTTTTCAACATATTTTGATATTTCTATCATTAATCTAGGAGAGCATAAGACTTGCAACCCCAAATGCTACTGTGTACAACTTCTCATAATATTAAAAAGAAATAAACATAGATAGAGGTTGTAAAGTAGATATAAATGTTAAAGTAATATCAAGGATGTCAGGTGGAAAAAAATGCGTGGAAATTATCTACATTCAGCAACATGATGAAAATGACATTTTAGCATATGAACCTGGAACCTCGTACCAGGTAAAACTGGGATATAGACAATAGTATATCTTTAAACTTCTGCCCTTTCTTCCCTTCCTCCCTCCACACCCTAAACATCCAGATCTCCCTAATAATAATTTTCACTGAACCAACCCAATCAAGTACTTGATAGATGAAGGGTAGCTCAGGTTCTGAGTCATAGATATTTTTTTCTAGGTATATGGCACTCTCTGTTAAGAGAAACTTCATACATCCTTAATTATAACTCATGTGATTACTACTCTGCATTTCTTCCCTTTGGTACCATTCTTAGTCTAATCCCTTTCAGTTTGTTTAATTTGATGTTATCAACTATGATTCGTGTGTGATTAACTGCAGTATCTAGTTTCCCTTTTTGATTTTAAAAATTTAGGATTTGGAGGGAATGAAAATATGAGTTATAATTTTGTCATTTCTGGGTCTAAATTTATAAGAAACACTTTAGCCAGTGCATATTTCTCTCTCTCTCTCTCTCTTTTTTTTTTTTTTTTTTGCAAATAAGAATTTAGTAGAGATAAATGTAAAATTCATTCTGGAAACTTTAATTAGAATAGAAAGAATAAGAGAAATAAGGGAATTTGCACATTTTCATGATCCTTTAAAATATTTTTGAATGCATTTCATATGTACATATACTTATGATTGTTTCCCTCTTTTCAGAAAAATTCAGAGCTAAACATCAGGAAATACACATTTTCCTTCTACTACTATATCAACATATATGTGTAGAAAATGCATTTATCTATAAAATGGAACTAGCATGTGACCTCCCAAGAGGTCATTTGAAGGATAATGAATTTAACTTTTTAAAAGGATCTGTGAAATGGTAATATACAGGGATTCCTTGTAAGTTATTATTACTAGTTTCAACTGAAAAGTATCATCGATACATGGTCTCACCACAACCTCCTTCTCTTGGCTGGGGCTCGACAATTCCTACAGACAAGGATCACTGCAGACATCTGATTTCTAAATCGTTGAACGAGAGAGAGGCATATACTAGGGCCATGTTTCTCTGGGCACTTGTTTATCTTGGGTTCAGTTGGTGTGTTACAGAAATATATTAGACCCTCTCTCCCAGGAGGAAACCGAAACTGTGAGAAAGACAAAATCTGGCTGACCTTCTGCAAAAACAGCCAGCCAACCCCGCTGAGATGCAGCAGCAGCAAAAACAGAGACCAGGACTATTGAGTTTTTGTCTTGGGGATGACAATTCTTTAAAAATTATTTAACCAAGGAAGGAGTAACTCAGCTACACCCTCCCAGCTCATCTGCATTAGGCAGATAACAAATCGCAACCTGTAATCTATGTGGGTAATAGTGTCAATGAAAGATCAAGATTATACATGATACTTGCTAAATTTGTTATGCCTCATTAGTGTTGTGGCTTATTACAGAGAGCTCCATGGTTCCCAGGCATTCCCTCATGGGCTGTCCTGATGGATAATGCAAATAAAGAAAGGAAAGGCACCAATGACACAGTGCTCACACTGCATTTGTCAGGGGCATAGTTAGCTGGATTAGGTATGCTCTGCATTTTCTATCACCGTCACATATTGATCTGAATTTAGAGTCACGCTTACTAAGCAGTGCTGTATTTTTCACAATGGTGTTCTCTCAAAGTACAAATGACACTCAAGCCAAACTTTCCAAAACAATATCTGGATTTTCCAATATAAAAATGCCGTTTGGCTAAATAGTCTGTGGTCCTTTAGGTCTTTAAAATTGTCTTAAAAGGAAAAACAAACATTCTTATTCTAAAGGCAGTTCATGGGAAAGCATTAAAAGAGTATATACTTAAATTCTTTCTTAGGTTAATGAAAAGTGGGAAACAGACTGATTAACTTTCTAATCCTTAGGAGACAATCTTAGCTGAAGATCTGGGTATCGCTGTTTTCCTCCTTACCAGGTTCCCAACCACTGATGCTCCTAAGGAAAGCCATGTTTCCTACAGCCACTTTGAATGTGTCACCTCGATTTAGATTATGTCCAGGATTGATGTATTGTACTTTCTCCAAATGCCACCAAAGGTCTTGCTTTGCATTTAATAATATGGCGAAACCCATTTTTACCTTTGATTGGTTCTGCCTCATCCCTTAGTTATTCCAGTCAGGAAACATATTATTTCTGTTTATCCTGGGAAAATTTTTGATAATGCCTTTCTCTATGTATTTATCACAGTTACTTTTTATGGGATGACATCAGGGCTGAACTATTCTAAATCTCTGTTCTCTCCTTAGACGTGTCTTTTAAACCTATGACTTAAACTCTGTACTTTTAGCTAAAGCCATTAGAAAAACAATATATATGCAGGAAGCAGTTGGTAAGTAGTCCTGTGAGTTTCTAAGGAGACTAAAATATACTCACATCCTAGTCTCACCTGTAGTTTTAAAGAATTGGTTTTGAATGATGCCTTGCCACCAATATTTTAGAAAATTCCTCAGTCATTTCTAGGTGTGACCACAATTGATAGCCCTTGGCATGAACCAAATGCCTAATAGGAAAACAAATGCTTAAAAAAGAATTTTATGCAAAAACAAAGATGAAAACATCATCAGATGAAGAAAAAAACCACATTATTGAAATTAAGAAACATATGAAGATATTCACTGCTAACAAACAATCTGTTTTTGCACATAGATAGGAAAAAGGAAATTTAAGAATGTTTTAGGAAAACAAATAACAGTATGCTCTCAGGAAGTCTCCAGGAGGAGAAGTTTTTCACTAAAGATGAGAACAAAAGCAGGATCCTGGAATTTTGGAGAAGGCAAGAACCTCAGAGAACTTCTTACCTGATTCACAGAACATCAGAACTTGAGTGGGAACCTGAGAATACATTCCATTAAAAGAAACTAAGGTAGAGGGAGAACCAGATATAATCGAGTTAATAAGTTAGTTAGAGAAAGAGCAGGTCCACATGTTCTAAATATGATACAGGGCTCTTCCTGTTTCATTGCCCCCCCTCCATAAACCCGGGAATCCAGGACCACCTATATACTACAGAGATGTCTAAGGAAGAAATGTAGATAGATTAAAATTAACTTTCTAAGTAGGGCTCGAGCTGACCAGGGTCATGTTACTTAAGACGATATAGCAACAAAACAGTAGCAAGAACAGCACTGAATTGTACTTTGTGTGTGTATATGGGAAGGGTACAAAATCGTTAATGCTAAGCTTAACTGTTAATAAAATATTTGCTTTCATTTTTACAAAAGAATATTTGAACAGAAAAGTGTGTTAATTTTCTGAGTTCACTCATCCTGTGGCAGACTGGCTGCTTGATCCAGAAATCCATAACCAAGGCATCACTTTCCTAAATATGGGAGAGGTATACTGGAGAAAATAAAAAGCATCAAGAAATGAGCTTGCAAACATTAATTATAAATATAATAATTACACCGATAACATTATATTGATATTGATTACAATGTAACAATAACTCCTTTAAAAAAATACTAGCACTGGGCGCCTGGGTGGCTCAGTGGGTTAAAGCCTCTGCCTTCGGCTCAGGTCATGATCTCAGGGTCCTGGGATCGAGGCCCACATCGGGCTCTCTGCTCAGCAGGGAGCCTGCTTCCTCCTCTCTCCTCTCTCTGCCTGCCTCTCTGCCTACTTGTAATCTCTCTCTCTGTCAAATAAATAATAAATAAAATGTTTTAAAAAATATTAGCACTTATAAAATCAAATATATCTTTTTTTAAGATAATTAACTTGGGAGGTTTAATGTGTACTTAGTCATTCGACAAACATCTCATTGCCTGCAACATGTCAACAATGGTGCTGAGTACTGGGAAGACAAGATCGACGAGCACTTAAAATGTAGTGCTGTGGCTTTCAAACTTCTTTTTTTTTTTTAAGATTTTATTTATTTGTTTGAGAGAGAGTGTGTGTGTGAGAGAGAGAGATAGAGAGAGATCACAAGCGGCAGAGGGGGAAGGGGCAGAGGGAGAAGCAGACTCCCTGCTGAGCAGGGAGCCCCATGACGGACTCAATTCCAGGACCCTGGAATCATTACCTGAGCTGAAGGCAGACCCTTAACTGATTGAGCCACCCAGGCACCCCGGCTTTCAAACATTTTTGACAGTGACTGCCAGAAAGAAGTACATGTTACGTAGTAAACTAATGTTTGTTTGTGTTTAATCAAAAGTTTCAAAAAACTGTCCTTCTGCTAACTACAGGTGAGGCATTCTGATATTTTCTTGTCTATTCTATGTTCTTCCTGTTCATTCAGTTTCAACCTATCTTATCCCATTTCATTTTCTAATTTACCAAATTGATCTTATGTCCCCAAAATATATCACATCCAGCATTCTGAAAAACCCTTGGGGTCATAACTGATAGCCATGATTATCGTAACAGTGAGTCAATGATTATGTACAGTGAGGGGTATTACACACCATAGATAAAGGAGAAGTAGGTAATTCAGACTAGAGGGTCTGTTCGGTTAAGATGTAAGATAATGCTAGAAATGAGTATCAAAGGAGAAGCTGGTGTTAGGTGATTCAGTGTAGAAGATATTTCTGGGGGAGGAATCCGGAAGTGTAAATGCAAGAAAGCATGATATCTATGATATAATTAGAGAACTAAAAAAAACTTTGGTTTGTCTGAAACTATTTAAATTGTATAGGCAACAGAGGCAATAAGAGGCAATACCTCAATCATGAATGTCTCAATTGGTAAGCCAAGAAGTTTATCCAGAAAATTTTTGGTGGATTTTTAGCACAGTCAATCTTAACTTTTGGAAGATCATTCTTTGCAATGATATTATCATAACTCAATTCAGTTTCCAAACTTCCCTGTTGAAATTGCCTTTAGAGTTTAATTAATGAACACCAAAATAAATTAATTCCATCACTGTCTAGCCACACTTTGACTTTGTTTGATTTTGGCCAGTTCTAAAGATCGAATCCCTTCTCAAAGTAGCAAGATATGTCATCTCTGAGAATAATCAAAAGACTATGCCAAACACTTCTGGTTTAATAAAATATCTGGCTGGCAGCATCTGATACAGTTTCTCAAACAACACACTAAAAGAAGCAAAAAAGGATAAAAATCCAAATCGGTGCCAAATGAATGATTGATTATGGAGGAGACATGTCTGGGACCATTTGGAATAAAACCACATTGAGAAAATAGTGTCACCTCCACTTTACTTCATGGAGGTAAATCTATGAAACATAACTTTATGAAACTTCGAGAAACCTGAAGAAGAATAGGACTACCAGTTTATAGGTCCTCAATTATTCACACCCCAAACTCACAGCCCAAAGACAGCCCCTAACCAGGGTCCCTGGAACTTGTCTGGAAACTGTTTGTTCCAGTCTATGATAAACAGAGGAATTTAGAGTGCGTAGAAGTTTTCACAGAAATGTGTCCTTGTGTTGGCGTTAGTGGGCTAGTTTCATTGTGTAGGACATAGATCAGGTTGCATGTTGTTGAATTCAGGTGGTAAGTCACTTGTGGAATAAGAGGCATACTGGTCATACATACTAGCACCACATTACAACATGAATGCATAAAGGGCAGTTTTACAATCATTACTTTAAAGTGTAAAAGTCTTTTTTTTAAAGGATTTGTTCATTCTTTAACTTGCTCTCTTAGTGATCATTTTCATTTTTAGCCAAACCTATTTTTCAATTTATGGTCTAGCATTATTTACTAAATGAGGGAAGTATAATTTATATTATTTATTTTTAACCCTAATTTATAGAGGACATACCTCCCTGGAAATTTCTTATGTAAAAAAAGGCATAATTTCTTTATTGCAGTAAGTAGTGATAAATCAAATGATGATTATGAAAGTTATTTCAAGTACATGAAGACCAAAAAAGTTCATACTAGTTTTACTTGGAAGTACAAACCTTTATATGTTGAGTTCAATTTTGTAGCCGTATATGATGCTGAGGTATGAAATCCCGGTGTGTTAAATGCAGAGATACACTGGCTACTGAAACAATGGAACTATTGTAAGGTAAACAGTACATACATTATTAAATGACATAAAGTGGTATCTCCCAAACCTAAAGAATTCTTCAAAGGAAAAACTATTGATTTAAAAAGCCAAAAAACATTTGTCACTTCTTGCAAAGAATGACTTTTGGTTTCTACAAGTAAAAAAATCATAGATCATTTTTAAAACATTAGTGAAAGTTTACATTAAATCTGTTTGCTTAGAATTGTTGGTCAGATCTGTATAGAAGTTAGCTCAAGTTTCACACTCCCACAAGGCAATGTCTCTGCATATTCAGAAATTGGCTTGTGATGTGGAAAGCCAACACACAGAACAAATAATGCTAGGAAAGTATTTTTGTTGCAAGTTGGTGAACACACAATTCTAACATGACAATTCTTTAGTATAAGTGTAATTTGAACATACTAATATGAAGGAAGAATTTTTTTTCAGCTTAATAGAGGATAAATAGCAAGCTTTGAACTGTCCTACTACTAGGAAGGACTGCATTATCCACAGATGTGGTTTGGAGTTAAAGTTCTGTGTAAGAATATATTCTATAAAACAGATGAAATTATAGGCAACGATTCTGGAGTTATTAACCATATGAAGGAGCTTGGATCAGAAAGTGAATCAACATGCTGCTTCCATCACCAAGAAAGTCTTGCTACAAAAAAATAAAAGTCACCTGAATTAAGCAATAAACAGTGACAGAGTAAAAGTTGTCAATATATTAAAGCTGGTGTGTTTATATTTGATATTATCCTTATATTATATCAAATATTGTAATGGTAAAGCAGATCAGAAGTAACTGTTATTTAATTTTGAGGTAAGATGCTCATCTAGAGAAAGGATCTTTCAAAAATGCTTGAATTATGGAATGAATTCCTATTTCTGCAAGATAAATTTATTTAGTCCTAATTTTTAAAGGTATAAATCATTCAGTTAGACTTCCTTAATTTTCTTTTATTTTTATACATTTAATGATCTTGATACATCCATGAAATGAAGTAATACAACAGAAAGTAGACATCTGTTGGCAAAATCATGCAGTGAGATTAGTGCAAGTAGAATTGAAATGCATTATAGGAAAGTTAACCCTTTGGATTTCAGTTTTCCTAATGAATAGTAACTATGCCTAATAGGAATATTATTCAGGTAATGTATGGATTCAAAGAAATAGTGTCTCTAAATCACAGGACACAGGGTACCTGGGTAGCTCAGTCAGTTAAGCAACTGACTGTTGGTTTCAGGTCGGGTCATGACCTCGGCATCATAATCTCAGGGTCTTGAGTTCAAGCCCTGGGTGGGCTCTGCACTCAGTGGGGAGTCTGCTTAATATTCTCTCTCTCCCAGGATGCCTGGATGGCTTAGTTGTTAAGTGTCTGCCTTCTGCTCAGGTCATGATCCCAGGGTCCTGGGGATTGAGTCCCACATCAGGCTCCTTGCTCACTGGGGAGCCTGCTTCTCCCTCTACCTGCCACTTCCCCTACTCATGTGTGCTCTCTCTCTCTGATAAATAAATAAATGAATAATCTTAAGAAAAAATAAAGATTCTCTCTCTCCCTCACCCTTTCCCCCTCCCCAGGTTCCCCCCACCTTCTCTCTCTAAAATCACATTAAATAAAATAAATTAAATAAATTTTAAAAATGAATACACCACAGGACACAACTAAAAGTTGAATGTTACAGTAATAGAAGTATTGTCATTCTCTTATGCATTGGACACATGAGCAACAGATCCCCAAAGTTAAAAAAATAAAACACTCCTTTTCAAAAATCTGGGAATAGATACTTTGTTTTTTACCAGACAAAGCCTATTATACAGCCAGTAACTTCCTCACTTTCTTCATGTCATTAGAGACCAAATTCTTATCTTACTTTGCTTTCTGTGAAGTATATCCAAGTGTGGAGGACCTTTTGAAGTGGATTTTTCAAATGACTTCACTTAGATAATCTCCAGGGCTGAGAAATGCAATAAATACAACAGTAAAATACATCAACCCTTTGTACTTGGTCAGTTTCTTAACAAGAACATTACCCTCAGGCAAATACTAGGCTAAAAAACAGGGTAAGCACTTTGTCCAAAAGGTTAACAGGAAAATTCAGCCTTCAGTTCACTTAAGATCATAAAATTTTACATAATATTTTCTGTATGCTGGATAATGTGCTAGGGATTGCAGAGTTAAATAGATGAATAAGTGTCAAACACTACTTAAATGGACTTTATTATAATTTTGGGGAAAGAATAGTCTGTACAAATATTTTTACTGTTAAAAATATTATAAGTACATTAATATAGAGGGACTTGTAACTAGTTTGCAAAGTATTACTGAAGACTAATGTAGTTAAAATAAAGAGTACCAACTTTTGTAGTTAATTCAAGACTAAGCCACTAACTATATAATAATGGACAAGGAAATAAATTCATCTGGGCCTTGGTTTCATCTGAAAATGGGATAATAATACATTACTCAGAGAGTAGCTGTAAGAATAAAATTAAATGAGGTAATGTATGGACATGGTCTAATATTTTTTCTAACATGGTGTGAATATTCAACAATTCTGATATCCTCCCCTCCCCCTTTTATCTATAAAACTCTTTTGCCATAAAGTATGCAAAGTTATAAAATATTTATAGCTATACCATTATGCACCAAGTTCTATCATTCAGTTATTCAACTAATGGTTCTTGTGTATATGTTTTGTGCTAGATACTCTGCTAAAACAAAATCCCTATGCTTTTTTTTAAGATTTTATTTATTTATTTGAGAGAGAGCAAGCAAGAGAAAGCAGGAACAGTGGAAGAAGGAGAAACAGACTCCCTCCTGAACAGGGAGCCCAGCATGGGGCTGGATCCCAGGATCTTGAGACCATGACCTGAGCCCAAAGCGGATGCTTAACCAGTTGAGCCACCCAGGTGTTCCCAAAGTCCTACTCTTAAGGAAAATACATATTATTGGGGCAGGAAGGGAAGGAGATGAAGAGCAAAAAATGAGTTTTATTGAAATAAATGATATGAAGGTAATAAATGGACAACTGTGGTAGAAAATTATGGTGGGGGTGCCTGGGTGGCTCAGTTGAATGACAAACTCTTGATTTCAGCTGAGGTCATGATCTCAGGGTCATGAGATTGAGTCCCTCATGAGCTCCAAGCTGGGCATGTAGCCTTCTTGAGATTCTCTCTCCCTCTTCCTTTGCCCCTCCCCCACCCTGCTTGTGCTTGCTCATGTGCATACACGTGCATGGTCTCTCTGTCTGAAAGAAAGAAAGACAAGACAAGAATGATGGGGTGGGGACTAATGTAGGTGAATTGTGGGGGATGAGAGGCCATCCTGAGGGGCTGATCCATGTTTAAAATCCTGAGAAAGAGGAAGCTATGTGAAGCTCTGGGGGAACAGAATCATGTGCAGAGAAATCACTGAATGCACCAAGTTTTTGAAGTAGGGATGGACTTTTGCAAATACAGAAAGAAGGCCAGTGACTAGAAACTAGTGATTACTGGAAACCATGATAAAAGATGTGGTAGAGAAGAAGACATTAAGCCAGTTTACATAGAACTTTATAAGCCATGGTAAAAGAATTTTATATAAGAAAATTGAAGGGTACAAGTATCATGTAATATAAATCACTATGATTTCTGTGTCAAGAATGGATTGTGGAGGACAATGGTAGAGTAAAAGACATCAGTTCAGAACTTATATATTGCAGTAGGAAAGACATAATGATATCTGAACCTATGGTGGTTGTACTGGTGATAGAATGAAATTGTATGGGTTTTAGATGCTTTTTATATGTAAAAATCAATTGCACTTCCTGTAAAATTGGGTCTGGAGAATGAGGAAAAGATAGGAATTAAGAAAACTCTGGAATTTAATTTGAGTAAAGAAATAGATAATGACTTAGAAAACACAGTTGGTGGAATTTGGGGGACAAAAGTCAAACCCAAATGAGCTAAATAGAGAATCATCAGGGAAAAAAATGGAGCCAACTTATGCAGACCATAATTTAAAGACATTTCACTGTGTAGACAAGAAGGGGAAAAAATGGAAAAATAGCTGCAGGGATATGTGGGACCAAGGAGAGTTTTAAAGGTTGGGAAGTAGTGGTGAATTTTTTTTTTTTTAATGTGTAAGAACTAGTAAGATAGAGCAATGATAATTTAAAGAGTGGGGAGCTAGTCAAAGTTCTTGAGAAGGCAAGAGGGAATGAAATCTATTCATGGTCAATAGATCTCTTTGAGGTCAAGATCGATTTAAGGTCAGCCTTGAAAAGATGAGGAAAGCATTATCTTTCATAACAGGTTGAAAATGAGCAAAAACATATGTTGAATTTTAGATTCGATGAGGAAAAATTCAGGGGGGTTTTCTGTCTGATTGTTTCTAATTTTTTAAGGTTCAGGACAACTGATAAGAGGATATCAGATATAGTTTTGGGAGGAGAGCCTTGGAGACCATAGTATTTAAGGATAGGGAGGAATATATGAAATGAATACATTGTTGAATAAGGAGGACAAATTGGGAAAAGTAGTAAAATTTTTTGGAAGAGCCAGGTGGCTACTTAATGTTTGTAATTATAAATTTAAAGTAGAATCAGTTTTCCAAGTTGTGCAACATTCTTTAGCAGCATTCAGCTAATTGGGTGAAGTCATAAAAGAGATGGGGACTGAGTTGAGCTGACATTGAAGTTCGGGCTATGCCAGAAAGAAGTGATTACAACAATGGACCAAGGTCCATGAAACCTAAGTTCAAGAGAAAGGAAATAAACACAGAGAGAAAGGATTTTAACTTCTGGCCATAAAATGTAGACGGTATGAGATTCAACCTTTCCTTAACAACTAGAAATCAGGAAAATATCTGAAACAACTCTTCACACACTGAGGAGCAGGCAGTCAAGGATTGTGGTCACTAAGAAAAAGGAAATAAATGAGATGAGTCCAACAATTATTTTAATTTACTTCCTAAATGCAGTTTTCAGATTGCAGAAGAGGGAACAAAAACCCAGTGAAAGCCTGGTAGTTTCAGTGACTTGGAAAGACAGAGATCAAAGTTCAGGAGGGCTGAAGTGGCTTGAATGAGTGGAGAGGAAGATAAGAGAGAAGAAATATATACAAGGAGAGCTATAGGGAGCCAGGTAGATGTTTCTTTAATCTTTGGTTTAATAATGGCCAGGGCATATGAAAGAGGAACTTTACCAAACTGAAGAAAAAGCTACCATAAATCTACAGCTAAATAATGCTCAGGATTGAGACAGCATTGGAATAGTTGATGTTCCTACAACTCAGTGTGAATACATGATGTACTAGAATATAATCCACCACTCAGAAGAATTCAATAATATCTAGCACTCAGTAATGTAAAATTTATACAAATTATTAGGTTTACAAAGAAGCAGAAATACATGACTGATAGCCAGGAAAAATATTTCCATGTTTAGAAACAGACCCAAATAAGGCAGTAGTAAAGATGTTAGCACAACTATTATAAATATGCTCCATAAACTAAAGAATGTAGAGGAAAGCATGACTATGTAAGGAGAAAAATGGAAGACACAAACATGAACCAAATGGAGCCAAAACAATGAAAAAATACAATATCTGTAATTTTTAAAATCTGTATTATGAGATGAAGTTAATAGTAGAGCAGACAAAACAGAAAACTTCAGTGAACTTGAAGATAAAGCAATAGAACTTATTTAAAATGAAGCACAGAGAAAAAAGAAACCTAAAATGTAATCAATGAACTAAGGGACAATATCATTTAAACTCAACAAATGAACATACATGTAATTGGGTTCCAGAAAGAAAGGATGTGATGGAGAAAAGAAAAAAAATAATTAGATAAAAAATGCTGAAAAATTCTAAGTTTAATGACAATTTTAACAATAGATCTAAGAAGTGTAACAGACTACAGGAAGAATAAACATTAAAGCACATACAGACATACACAAACACACACACCAAGTCATATATTCATCAAATTGCTTAAAAACAAAAATAAAGCAAAAGAATCTTGTAAGAAGACAGAGAGGAAAAAAGATATATACAGAGCTATAAAATGTTTCTATTTAAAAATAACCTGATCCTACAAAATCACAAAAAGGCTACTGGAACTAATAAGTAAGCAGCAAGTTTGGGGATTAAATACCAATATATAAAAAGTATTATATATATTCTCTATAGAAATCAATGGTCTAATCAGAATTTAAAAATTAAAATTTAACAATAGCATAAAAAATCTGAATTACTCAGGGTTACATTTGGTAAAAAATGTACATGGCCTGTGTACTAAAAGAATGTTGCTGAGATAAATTAAGGAATATTTAAATAAATGCAGAGATGTACCATGGATTGAAAGACTCAAGATTGTGAAAATATTAAATCTCATAAGTTTAATTGAGAGATTCCACATAATTTTAATCAAAATCCCAGTAGATTTTTTTTGTAGAAATTGAAATTTATATAGAAATGGAAAATACCTAGAATTGCCAAAACAACTTTGAAAAGAAGATAAAGCTAGAAGATTGACACTACCTGATTTCAGGATTTGAATAATATTTCTCCAAAGAACAAATACAAGTAGTCAATAAGTACATGCAAGATGTCCATCATTAGTCATTAGGGAAATACATATCAAAACTACAATAAGATACAACTTTGTACCTACTAGGATGATTATAATAAAGAATACAGATAATGACAAGTGTTAGGAGAAAGAATTATAAGCCTTAGATACTGCTGATGGAAATATACAGTGTGGCACTTTGGAAAACAATCCATCATTTCTTTGAAAAAGTTCAGGATTGGCAAATCTATAGAGACAGAGTGGATTAGAGTTTCATGAAAATGAAAAGGAACATGAAAATGTTCTGGAATTTTAGACTCCTATAAAAAAATGGAGGGGCGCCTGGGTGGCTCAGTGGGTTAAAGCCTCTGCTTTCAGATTGGGTCGTGATCTCAGGGTCCTGGGATCAAGCCCCACGTCAGGCTCTCTGCTCAGTGGGGAGCCTCCTTCCTCCTCTCTCTCTGCCTGCCTCTCTGCCTGCCTCTCTGCCTGCTTGTAATCTCGCTCTGTCAAATAAATAAATAAAATCTTTTTAAAAAAAAACGGAACAGAAAATGCTGGTAATGGTTGCATAATTTTGTGAGTGTACTAAAATCCACTGAATTATAACACTTTAAAAAGTGCATTTTATTTAGGATATGAATTATATATTAATTTTAAAGTAGAGTAGATCTAATGATAAGTGTTAAAATTATAAAAACTCCAGAGAAAACCATAGACTATCTTAATGAATGTGGATTTGGCGAAGATTTCTGAAACTTAATATTTTAAAACACCAACTATGGAAGAAAGGAAATCAATGACTTGATTTTTATCTTTTTTGGGTTTTTTTGGTTCTTCCCAGCTGTGTAAGGATGCTTCAGTATCACAAAATGCATCAACATAATACGGCATATCATTCATATATTTATCTCAATATTTATTGAGATATTAAAAGCACTGGGTAAATTCCATTATCTACTTGTGATTTGAATATTCTAAACTAAGAATAGAAAACAACATCTTTAACTTAATAAAGTTTATATAACAAAAATCTTAAGTAAATTGTCTTTATGGAAAATTTTAGATCTATCCCCTATAAGACAGGAAATAGAGAGGATGTTAGTGTTACTCCTTGTGTTTAATGTAATCCTAGAGAGCTATAAGTAGTATGAGACATGAAAGTGTAATAAGAGGCATAAGAATTTCAATAAAAGAGGTTAAACATCCCATTTGTATTTGTGTTTGTATTTGTATTGTGATCTTCAACATAAGAAAGACAAAATTAGGACAGCAACTATTATATAAATATTTTTCTTGACACCAGCAAGGATCATCCAAAAATGTGACAATCTAATAATAGTATTTACAATCAATAACAATATAAAATATCTAGGAATTTCATTTAAGAAAGAATAAACCAGACCTCTACAGTTGAAATTTTTAAACTCTATTAAGGAAGAACAAAATGAGAGATACTCTGTTTTTGTTTTTTGTTGTTGTTTTGTATGGAAAGTTTAATATTATGAAAATTCCAATGTTCTCTAAATTAATTTACAAGTTGAATATAATACCAATAAAAATCCCACCAAGAGTTTTATAAGAGTGTTACCAATATATTTCAAATTTATATGGAAATAAAAAGGTACCAAAAAGTTCATCAACTTAACTAGATCAGAGAAGGGACACTTGTCCCTCTAGATGTTAGGGCATATCATAAGCTATAATAACAAACAGTGTGATATTCATATATAAAAATGTAATGGAAAATAACCTAAATAAAGAACTATTTATATACAGACACTTAATCTAGATAAAAATGGCATCAAAAAATCATTGGTAAAAGAATAATTAGCCGATAGTTTTGAGGAACTGACTCAATATATGGAGATTTCTAATTCATACCATGTTTAAAAAAATGAATTCCAGATGAAATAAAAACCAAAGTGAGAAATGTAAAAGTAAGAAGGAAAAAAGAAAATACAATTGATGAATTGAGGTTTTCTTATTACATACATTGGAACATTTCTATGCATTGAAAACATCATAATTCATTGAAAGATCAAATATTAGCAGAGATATTTATGGTTTCTAAGGAGGAAAAATTACTGACATGTAGGATATATAAGAACTCCTGCAAACCAATAGACAAAAAATAAAAAACCTAATATCAAGATGGACAAGTTGATGAACATTTGATTTATATAAAGAGAAATATAAACCAACTAATACAAATAAGGAGCTGCTAAATACCATTAGTATTTGCAGAAATGTAAAGTAAATCAAAGTAACAAGTCACAAGCATCAACATCTAAAGCATTAGTAAAGTTGTATAATGCCAAGTGTTGGCAAAGATGGGGAGAAATAACATCCCCATAATTTCTTAAGAAGAATGTACATGGTTCAGTCATTCCAGAAGGTAATCTGGCAGTCCTGGGTCAGAATGACTCAGAAATTCTCCCTAATAGGACTAGAGATAGAGACTTGTTCAAATCTGTTCACTAAAGACTTGCTTTTGTTAACAGGGAAGTAGGGGTACACTAGTAGTCCACCATTGATAAAACAAATAATCCATGGAATGGATGCAGAAAAATATAATATTATATATCAGTTAGAAACAAGAAGAAATCAACACAGACACAGACACCTACACAAATGCAGAGTCCTGGGTGAGAATGATAGAAAACCAAATGGTTCAATTCTAGTCATATAATTGAAAATATATGCTTTCAAGGATAAATGGCGAACTCACTATGGAGGTTGCCTGTGCGAAGGGGGGAAAATGGAAGTGGACTGAGAGAAGTGAAAATAAATTTAAAGAAAAGAAGAATGCTATGTGGAACAGTGATGACATTGCATAATAAACCAAACAATGTGATTAATATGATTAATCTAACACTCTGGAGCTGAGGTCCAAAAGGAAAACACAGGAAGGGGGAAAAGTGGCTTCAAAATGAATTAGGGTACAGTCGAAGTATTCAAAGGTCAGGATAAGAATAAGGCTCAGATCAGATGGAGATAGGTGTCACCTCCAGAATTTCTTACTCAGTAGATCTGGGGTGAGGCTGAGAACTTTCATCTGAAAAATGCCTAGATGATGTTACCGTTGCTGTTTTAGGTATCCCTTTGAGAAACATTGCTTTCATAGTTCAAAGCTGGGAACCTTCAGTCTCTGTACTTTCATAAAGCACATGGGATTGTGGATGTCTAGAGCAGTCTTGGAAGCCCATGAGGCTTGGTCATTTACATTGACCATGGACTTCAGTTCTTAGAAAAGTGCTTAAGGTATAGAAATATTCAGTAAAACCTTTCCAAATGAATGAATAAATGAATGAATGAATGAATGAATGGATGAATACCTCATGTTATGGGTCAGGAAATGGAAGTTTGTGGAAAGTTAGGGAATTTGTCTAAATTATGCTAATAGTTTCCAGTTTCCAAGTCTGGTGTATTATCCTTGTAGAATCACAGGTGGGAAAGAATCCTTCTCAGCTTTTATAAGAAAGACTTTAATAAATAACGAGTGTCAGAGCTGCGTCTTAAAGAATGAGAGTAGTGTGACCTGGAGTTTAGAGGTGAAACTAGGAATTTGAGTGACAAGTAGACCGACAAATTTTATTTTGATACAGACATTCCCCAAAAGTGCACCATTCATATTTTTGAGAAACCCTAGGATATATATATATATATATATATATATATATATATATATATGTCAAAAGAAGGTAAAACTGGAAAATGGCTTGATCATATTGTGTAGCTTCTTAAATACTACACTGAAGAGTTTATGCCTTTCTGTAGGCAGTAGAGAGCCATTAAGTCTTTTTCCAGTGAAATTACATGATTGGAGCTATTCTTTAGGGAGCTATTCTTTAGGCAATAACTTTACTCAAATTTTTGCCTAGAGGTGGAAGAAATTAGGTGATGGGCTTGCTTTCTGTTTGTCCAAGACAGAGTCAGCCGTGTTTTGGCTCACTGGCTTGCATAGGGCAAACTGCCAACTCAGGAACACAAATTATATGTATTTAAAAACAAAAACTAAGAAAAGCTTATAATAGGCACTGCCACAGTGTGGTGATTTTAAAATGTCATCCTATAATCAAATGATCATATTCTTCTGTTTCTTGGTTGTTCATATGGAAGAAAACACAGAGATGAGTGGTCAGGAGAGGGGCCACTTGTTTCTACACTCCTGATGGTTGATTTTAAGATCGCTTGTCTCAACATTTGAATAGGTTTCAGCTGCTCTCAATAATATCTTCATATCTTGTTCCTCAAAAAGATCGCCTGCTTGGGGAAAAGGGTTATCGTAGATTATAGTGGTTCTCTGAAATGGCATCATAAAATACAGGGAGTCCAGACATGACAAAGGCTACAAAAAAGATTACCTTTTCGCGTATTTAGTTCACGGTTTTATATAACCATCTATATGATGGTGAGGAGCCAGAGATAACCTATGAGTTCATGACAATTGACTAGCACGACGATAGAAACAACCATGTAGAAAAACAACTCAAACTTAGCAGTCCTCCCCATGTCTTGCAAGAGCCTTAGGGATGGCTAAGCTTGAGATAGACTTTATGTGGGAAAAGGCTTTCCTAATATGTTTCCAGAAGCTCAAATCTACCATCTGGTTGAAGCAGCTGTGAGGAAAACCTTTGTTGTGTTGTTTTGCAGTTTGTTTCCACTAGTGTCAGACAGAAACTCAATGCAGGAGGAAAGGGATGCAGTACAAACAAAATTAAATTATTTAAAATAAATAATTGGAATTAGATCATCAGAAGTGCCTAGGAAATAACTGACATGCTGGAAAATTTCACCGAGGGTACGTAAGGAGGATATTTCTAGGAATAGTGAAATGGAGAAATGCCCCCTTTTTAAATTTTAATGAATCAGAATTAAAAGAATGCTTCTGATTTTCATTTTGGATCAGGCATCCAAGGTCTACCCAACCTTGTAAAAAACAATTTAATAGTCTTTTAACATTAAGGAGTTCAACTGAAGTACATCTTTAATGAGAAATCTGATTCAGAAGTCATTGTTAAATGTATTTTGGTATAGAAATAATACATGGTTATGGGAGAGCTTTAAAATAAAAAATTATTTGTGAAATATCACAATCCCACCATACAGATGACTTAATATTTGCTTGCCTGTATTGTATATAGCTTATGTACTATATTACATCTACTATTTGCATCAAATTGAACATGACCTCCATTGGTGCAGGCATTTATTTTTGTTTCATTTAGCTTTGTTTATTGCTGTATCTTCAGTGTCTAGATCATTGCCTACTTTATAATAGGTACTCAATAAATATTTTTTAAATTAATGAAAATGCTCATAATAATTATGTAATTTAAATAAAACATACATATGTAGCATAACATTACACATGGATGGCCTTGTATCTTCATTTTTTCATTTGATATTAAGTCATCTGCTAGTAAATATTTTTTTAAAGATTTTATTTATTTATTTGAGAGAGAGAAAGAGATCACAAGTAGGCAGAGAGGCAGGCAGAGGGAGAAGGGGAAGCAGGCTCCCCACCGAGTAGAGAGCCAGATGTGGGGCTCGATCCCTGAGATCATGACCTGAGCCAAAGGCAGCAGCTGAACCCACTGAGCCACCCAGGCACCCTGCTAGTAAATATTCTTAATGGCTGCATTAGAATCATATTATGAGTGTATTATAAAGTTTCCTTAGGAAAATTTTTCAACATTTCCTTAGGAGCTAGCTTTAGAAGTGGTATATCTTTTTTAAAAAGATTTTATTTATTTATTTATTTGGGGGGAGGAGCACAAGGGGAGGGGTGGTTAGGGACAGAGGAAGAGGAAGAAACAGACTCCTTGCTGAATAGGGAGCCCAACACAAGGCTCGACCCCAGGATCCTGAGATCACACCATGAGCTGAAGGCAGATGCTTAACCGACTGAACCACCCAGACACCCCTTGCTTTTCACTTTTTAAAAAATATTTATTCATTTATTTATTTGAAAGGGAAAGAGAGAGTGTGTGTGTTTGGGGGAGGGTGGCTACAGAAGGAGACAGAGTCTTAAGCAGACTCTGCCCTGAGTGTGGAACTTCATGCTGGGCTCTGTCTCATGACCCTGAGATCACAACATGAGCAGAAACCAAGAGTCAGGTGCTCAAATGACTGCACCACCCAGGTACCCCTGGTTTTCATTTTTTAAATTGTCTTTTTGTTTTATTTATTATTTTAGTGTAAATACATTTTCATATTTAACATCTAGCAATCTTCTCACTCCCTAGAAACACTTCTTTTAGTTTTATTTCTTTGCTTTTATGCTTAATAAAATCTTTGCTATACTTAGATCCATTTCATTTTCTTTTTTAAAAAGATGTTACTATAGTTAACGTACGGTATTTTGTTAGTTTCAGGTACACAATACAGTGATTCAAGAGTTCTGTACATTACTCAGTGCTCACCATGATATGTGTACTCTTAATCCCCTTCAGCTATTTCACCCATCCCCTATCTATCTCCCCTCTAGCAACCATCAACTTGCTCTTTGTAGTTAAGAGTCTATTATTTGGTTTGTCTCTTTTTTTGTGTCCAGTTGTTTTTTTCCTTCAATTCTGCATTTGGGTAAAATCATATAAGTACTTGTCTTTCTCTGACTGACTTATTTCACTTACCATTATATTCTCTAGATCAATCCATGTTTTCATAAATGGCAAGATTTCATTCTTTTTTATAACTGAGTAGTATTCCTGTGTGTGTGTGTGTGTGTGTGTGTGTGTGTATCACCTCTTCTTGATCCAGTCATTTCTCAATGGATACTTGAGCGGCTTCCATATCTTGACTATTGTAAATAATGCTGCAATAAACATAGGGATGCATATATATCTTTTTAAATTACTGTTTTCATATTCTTTGGGCAAATACCCAATAGTGGAATTAGTAGATCATGTGGTAATTCTATTTTTAACTTTTTGAGGAACTTCCATACTGTTTTTCACAATGGTTACACCAGTTTGTATTCCCACCAGCAGTGCACCAGGGTTCCTTTTTCTCCACATTCTCACCAACACCCATTGTTTCTTGTGTTTTTTATTTTAGGCACTCAGACAGGTGTGAGGTGATATCTCACCATGGTTTTTTGATTTGCAGTTCCCTGATGATGAGTGATGTTGAGCATCTTTTCATGTGTTTGTTGGCCATATGTATATTTTCTTTGGAGAAATGTCTGTTCATGTCTTCTGCCCATTTTTAATTGGATTATTATGGGGTTTTGTTTTGTTTTGAGCTGTAGAAGTTCTTTATATATTTTGGATACTCAGCCTTTATCCAAAGTGTCATTCGTAAATATCATCTCCTGTTCAGTTACATTATCTTTTAATTTTGTTGATTGTTTCCTTCATTGTGGAGAAGCTTTTTATTTTTATGTGATCCCGATAATTTATATTTGCTTTTGTTTCCCTTGCCACAGGAGACATATCTAGAAAAATGTTGGAACAGCCAATGTCAGAGAAATTCTGCTTGTGTTTTTTTCTAGAAAGTTTATGGTTTTAGGTCTCACATTTAGGTCTTTAATTAATTTTGAGTTTCTTTTTTGTGTATGGTGTAAGAGAGTGGTCCAGCTACATTCTTTTGCATGTGGCTGTCCAGTTTTTCCACCACCATTTGTTGAAGAGACTGTCCAGTGTGTCTATTTTTGTGCCAGTACCACACTGTTTTGATTATTATAGCTTTGTAGTTTATATTGAAATCTGGGATTCTGATACCTCCAGGTTTGCTCTTTTATTTTCAAGATTGCTTTGGCTCTTCAGGGTCTCTTGTGATTCCTTCTATACAAATTTTAAGATTATTTGTTCTGTCTAGTTCTGTGAAAAGTGCTGTTGGTATTTTGATAGAAATTGCATTAATCTATAGATTGCTTTGGATACAATAGACATTTTAACAATATTTATTCTCCTAATCCATGAGCATGGAATATCTTTTCACTTGTTTCTGTTGTCTTCAATTTCTTTCATTGATGTTGCATAGTGTTCAGGGTACAGGTCTTTCACTTCTTTAGTTAAATTTATTTTTGGGTATTTTATAATTTTTAGTGCAGCTGTAAATGGGATTTTTTTTCTTAATTTCCCTTTCTGCTGCTTCATTATTAGTGTATAGAAATGCAATGGACTTCCATATAATGATTTTGTGTCCTGTGACCTTACAGAATTCACTTATCAGTTCTAGTAGTTTTTTGGTGGAGTCTTTAGGAATTTCTGTATACAGTTTTATGTCATCTGCGAATAGTGAAAAATTTACTTCTTCCTTACCAAGGTGAATGCCTTTTATTTCTTTTTCTTGTCTGATTGCTGTGTCAAGGACTTCCAGTACTATGTTGAATAAAAATGGTGAGAATAGATATCTTGTCATGTTCCTGATTTTAGGGAAAAGGCTCTCAGTTTTTCACCATTAAGTATAATGTTTACTGTGGGTTTTTCATATATGGCCTTTATTATGTTGAGGTATATTTCCTTTAAACCTACTTTGTCGAGGGTTTTTATCATGAATGGATGTTATACTTTGCCAAATGCTCTTTATTCATCTATTGAAATGATCATGTAGTTTTTATTCTATCTCTTGTGATATGATGTATCACATTTATTGATTTGTGAATACTGAACTACCCTTGCATCCCAGGAATAAATTCCACTTGATTGTGGTGGATGATTTTTTTTAATGTATTGCTGGATTTAGTTTACTAACATTTTACTGAGGATTTTTGCATCTAAATTCATCAGAGATCTTGGCTATAGTTTTACTTTTTTGTAGTGTCTTTATCTGGTTTTGGTATCAGGGTAATGCTAACTTCATAGAATGAATTTGGAGGCTTCCTTTCCTCGTCTATTATTTTGGAATAGTTTGAGAAGAATAGGTTTCAGAATGGCTACAATTAACAATAGAGGAAACAACAGGTTTTGGCAAGGATGCAGAAAAAGGAAACCCTCTTGCACTGTTGGTGAAAATACAAACCAGTGCAGGCACTTTGAGAAAAGTATGGATCAAAAAGTTAAATATAGAACTACTGTATGATCTAGCAATTGCACTAGTAGGTATTTACTTAAAGGAAACAAAAAAATTATTCAAAGGAATACATGCACCCCAGTGTTTATAGCAGCATTATCAACAATAGCCAAACTATGGAGAGAGCCCAAGTGTCCATAGACTAATGAATGGATAATAAAGATGTGGGATATATATATATATATATATATATATATATATATATATATATAACTGAAATCTTGCCATTTGCAGTGATGTGGATGGAATGAGGGTGTATTATGCTAAGTGAAATAAGACAGAAAGACAAACACCATATGATCTCATTCATGTGGAATTTAAGATGAACATATGTGAAGATGAACATATGGGATGGGGGGAAAGAAAAAAAGGAGAAAAGGAAACAAACCATAAGAGACTCTTAACAATATAGAAGAAACTGAGGGTTCATGGAGACAAGTGGTTGGGGGATGGGCTGGATAGGTAATGGGTTTTGAGAAGGCACTTCTGGATGATGAGCACTGGGTGTGGAATGTAAGTGATGAATCACTGAATTCTACTCTAGAAACCAATATTGTACAGTATCTTCACAAACTAAAATTTAAATTAAAAAAATAAAATAAATTTTTGGTAGAATTTACCCATAAAGCTGTCTGTTCCTGCACTTCTGTTTGTTGGGAGTGTTGTTTTATTTTGTTTTTATTTTTGTTTTATTACTGATTCAATTTCATTGCTGAAAATCAGTCTGTTCCAATCTTCTATTTCTTGCTGATTCAGTTTTTGGAGGTTATATGTTTCTAGAAATTTATGTATTTCTTCTAGGTTGTCAATTTGTTGGCATAAAATTTCTAATAATATTCTCTCATAATCCTTTGTATTTTTGTGGTGTGGGTTGATAACTTCTCTTTCTTTTCTGATTTTGTATGAGTCTTCTCCCTTTTTATGAGTCTGACTAAAGATTTATCAAATTTTTTGATCTGCTTAAAGAAACAGTTCCTGGTTTCATTGATCTGTTCTATTAGTTTTGTTTTGTTTTTAGTTTCTATTTTGTTTATTTCTGCTCTAATCTTTATTTTTTCTTTCCTTTTTCTGGTCTTGGGTTTTGTTTTCTCTTCTTTTTCTAGATCCTTTAGATGTAAAGTTAATTTTTTTACTTGGTAGGCATGTATTTCCATAAATTTCCCTCTTAGAAAAGCTTTTGCTACATCTCAAAGTTTTTTAACAGTTGTGTTTTCATTTTCATTTGTCTCCGTGTATTTTTTTTTTTGAATGGCTCTTTGATTTCTTGGTTGACCCATTCATCATTTAGTAGCACGTTATTTAACTTCCATATATTTGTGTTCTTTCCAGATTTTTCTTGTGGTTGATTTTTAGTTTTATAGCGTTGTGGTCAGAAAAGACCCATGGTATGATTTCCATCTTTTTTAATTTGTTGAGACTTATTTTGTGGCCTAATATGTGCTCTATTCTGGAGAATGTTTCATGTGCACTTGAAAAGAATGTGTATTCTGTTTATGATGGTATGTTCTGAATATATCTGTTAGATCCATCTGGTCTAATGTGTCATTCAAAGCCACTGTTTTCTTTTCTTGCTGGTTCTCTGTGTAGAGAGCCTATTCACTAATGTAAGTAAGTGGGGTCTTAAAGTCCTCTACTATTACTATATTACTATTGATTAATTCCTTTATGTTTATTATTAGCTGCTTTATTTATTTGGGTGCTCCCATGTTTGCTGCAGAAATATTTACAATTGTTATCTTCTTGTTGGATTGTTCCCTTTATGATTATACAGTGTCCTTTGTCTCTAGTTACAGTCTTTGTTTTAAAGTATATTTTGTCAGATATAAGTATTGCTACCCAAGCTTTCTTTTTCATTTCCATTTCTGTGATAAATGTTTTTCCATTCCTTCACTTTCATTTTTAAAAAATTTATTATTTTTTTTAAAGACTTTACTTATTTGTCAGAGAGAGNAAGAGAGAGAGAGAGAGAGAGAGAGAGAGCACGCGCACAAGTAGAGAAAGCTGCAGGCAGAGGGAGAGGCAGCCTCCCTGCTGAGCAAGGAGCCCCAATGTGGAACTCCATCCCAGGACCCTGGGATCATGACCTGAGCCAGAGGCAGATGCTTAACTGACTGAGCCACCTAGGTGTCCTGCATTCCTTCACTTTCAATCTTCATGTGTCTTCAGGTCTGAGCCTCTTGTAGGCATCATATATACATAATTTTTGCTTTTTTAACCATTCCATCACTCTGTTACTTTTATTGGAGCATTTAGTCTATTTACATTCAAAGTAATTATTAATAAATATGTACTTATTGTCATTTGTTACTTATTTTATGGTTGTTTTTGTGGTTCTTTCCTGTTCCTTTCTTCTCTTGCTCTTATTTTATGGCTTGCTGTCTTTCTTTAGTGTTATACTTGGAATTTTTTCTCTATTTTTTTGCACAACTGTTACTGGTTTTGATTATTGGTTACCATTATGTTTATATATAACATGCATATAGCAGTGTATATTAAGTTGATGGGCACTTGAGTTGGAACACTATGTTTAAGTACATAGTGTCATACTTTACATCTTTTCCTTTTCATTTTGTGAATCTTGGGACTGATTTTTTATAGATATACTTACTTTTACAGCTTTTGATCTTCCTACTTTTCTTACTCCTGCTTATGGTCTTTCCTTTCAACTCAAAGAATCCCCTTTAACATTTCTTATAAGTCTGGTTTAGTGGTGATAAATGCCTTTAACTCTTTTTTTTTTTTTCCCATCTCTAAAGCTCTTTTATCTTTCCTTTCATTCTGAATGATAGCCTTGCTGGATAGAGTAGCATTGGCTATAGTTTTTGTTTTTCCTTGTTTTGTTTTGTTTGTTTTGTTTTTCCTTTCATCACTTTGAATATATCATGCTACTCTCTTCTGGCCTACAAGGTTTCTACTGAAAAATCTGCTGAGCACCTTATGGGACTTCCCTTGTATGTAACTGTTTCCTTTTCTCTTGGTTCTTTTAAAACTCTCTCTTTATCACTACGTTTTGCCATTTTAATTATTAGGTGCCTTGGTGTGGACCTCCCTGGGTTGATATTTTGGGGGGATCTGTGTGCCTCCTAGATACAGATTTCTGTTCCCCTGTCCAGATTCAGGAAATTTTAAGCTATTATTTCTTCAAGTAAATTTTCTGCCCCCCCTTCTCTCTCTTCTGAGATCCCTATAATGCAAATGTTATGATGCCTGATGGTGCCACTGAGTTCCCTATGTTTATTTTCATTTTTAAATATTTTTCCTCTCTCTCCTGTTCAGCTTGATTGCTTTCCATTATTCTGTCCTCCACATCACTGATCTATTCTTTTGCTTCCCCTAGTCTACTATTTATTCCATCTAGGGTATTTTAAATTTCAGTTATTGAGTCCTTCATCTCTGATTTTTTTTATGGTTTCTACCTTTTGTTGAAAGTCTCAATGAGGTCCTCCCCTTTTTTTCTCAAGTGCAGTGAGTATCTTTATAATTATTTCTTTAAATTCTCTACCAGACACATTGCTTATCTCTGTTTTGCGTAGGTCTCTTGCTGTGATTTTGTCCTGTTCTTTGCCTTGGGACATATTCCTGTCTCCTCATTTTGTCTGCCTCTCTGTGGATGTTTCTGTGTGTGAGGAAAGTCAGCTATGTCTCCTGCTTTGGAAGTAGTGGTCTTATGAAGAAGAGATCCTGCAGTGCCCTGCAGTGCAGTGTCCCCTGTTCACCAGAACCTGGTGCTGCATGGCTGTCTCCTGTGTGTTGTGTGTCAGTGCTGTTGTGGCTGAGCCACTGTTTCCTTCAGTCCAGTCATCTTCAGTGGCTCTCTTTGCCTGTTGTGGGCAGCATTTGGTCCCTGTGTTCTTAGTGGGCAAGTCTGAGGTTGCCTTGGTCTTGAGCTGAGTCAGACCAGGTATTTCCCAGAGATGGAGTAGCATTCAACTATATGGTGCTTTCCCTGTGTTGGGTCCTGAGAAGCTTTCTTTGGTTGGTGAGGTCTGCAGTCAGAGCAGCAGTCTGCCTCTAGCCACTACTGGGGCCACAGTTAGACTTGTGTGTGTGGTTGTCTTCCCTTCTCCCCAGGGCAGGAGTGACTTTGGAGTGATGTTGACCCCTGTTGGGGCTGTTTGTGCACTCCCATGTTTGGGGCACCACCATGGATGGACTTCCACCAAGGGTGTATTGGATGGGGAGGTCCACAGGAGAATCTGGGTTTGGGGCATGTGGTAATAGCAAGGTTTTCACAGGTCTGTTGTAGGAAAGGACTTGGAGGCATTTTAGAAAACTCCTGTCTGTCACCAGGCTGGAGAGGGCATGTTCACAGGAGAATGGGGGTATGGCATGCTGTTAGCAAGTTAGTTGGAAAGTGTGGCACTGTGCTGGTTCCTGTAGGTGTCTGTGTGTCTAGGCTGGGGGCTGGAGGAGGTAAATAGAATCCTCCAGCTCCTTTGTTCCTGGAGAAGTCACCTAATTATCCCTCTCACTTCCACATATGCTGTGAGATTAGTAAATAAGTCTCTTTCCCATATACCCCAGGTGATTTTCAAACTGCTGCTTCTATGCTGTATCTCTACAGGGCTATTTGTTGTGCTGTCCTTTTAAGGGTGGGCACTCAGTTTCCTCTTGCCCTCCTGGCTCTCCCAGCCTGCTGATTTTAAAGTTCCAGGTGTTAAGCCCTGCTGATTGTAAGAACTCACAAAATTAGGCCCCCCTGGTTTTCGAAGCAGAATGTTATGGGGATTTGTTTTCTCCATGTGTATTCCTTGTGCCTGGGGTACTTGGCATGAGGGTCTGTTTTTCTCCCCTCTCCGCCCCCAAGACCACTACCAAGGGTTTGTTAAGCTCAGGACCACATCTCTGCCCTTTCTGCACTCTTTGATATGGCCTGTTCTCTACATTTAGCTGTGGAATCTGCAAGACATTTTCTGGGTTATTTACATTGATGTGAGTGTTATCATCTGTGAGGTGAGCTTAGGATCTTCCTGGAAGCCCATTTCACTTCCTGTGTTATTTAACTATAATTAACCGAGATTTACTTATTATACTTAACCAATTATCTTAGATTCATTTGTCAAATAATCCATTTATTATCTGCTAACCAATTTTATACATATTTAAGTAGATAGTATGGACTTCTGATAGGATTTTTTAAATAAAATTTCTCTTCCTTTGAACTGACCTGTCCTATTTTATTTTTATTATATTCTAAATATAACTGTTATTAGTATATTTTAATATTTAGTTAAATAAGTCTTGCTTCATTAGTTATCTTCCCTAAAAAATATTTATATACTTTCCTGTTTATCGATGAATGATGGACCAATTTTAAGTTTTGAAAATTGGGAATTTAATTGATACTTTTATTAAATACAAAAATTAATTTTGAGAGTTTGATATTTCATACATTACTGAGCCTTTCTACTAGGAATATGGCAGAAATTTCCAATGAAGTTTTCTTTCATGACTGGCAATTTTATACTGTTCTTCATGTAACTATATATTTCTTGTTGAGCTTGGTCATATATTTAGCAGTCTGTCTTCACCGTTCGCTTTAGTGAAATGGCCTTTGTTTCAGTATGTTCTTTGAAATATTATTTATGAGCCCTTTTTATTTTATATTTATATGATGTCTTGCTGACTTTTTAACTTTTAATCTTTTTATTTCATTAGGAATACGTGAATCTCTTAAAAACATTTCATTGAGGGTGCCTGGGTGGCTCAGTGGGTTAAAGCCTCTGCTTTCAGCTCAGGTCATGATCTCAGGGTCCTGGGATCGAGGCCCGCATCGGGCTCCCCGCTCAGTGGGGAGCCTGCTTCCTCGTCTCTCTCTGTCTGCCTCTCTGCCTACTTGTGATCTGATCTCTCTCTCTCTGTGTCAAATAAATAAATAAAATCTTTAAAAAAAAAACAAAAAAAAAACCCCATTGCATTGAGATGCATTGCCATCTTATTTATCAAACCAATCTGAGAATCTTTTTTCTTTCATAAAAAATATGGTTGATCTGTATTCATCATTATCATTGACATTTATCTTACTTTGTCATCTTATACACTATATTTTTAATTTTTGCTGATTAACTTATTTTTATCTTAGTAAATAGATTTTTTCTGGATTTATTTAAAACTGTTATTTAAGAGATATAAATTATGTCTGTTAGTGGTTATCTTATGTTTCTCAACAAAAATATTAACTGTAATTCTCTTTTCAGTCTAATATAAGCTGAAATAACTTTCTGTTTCTCTTTAAGATATGTTTAATTTCTCTTTAAGATAAATAATTTTACCTTTATCTGAACTTAGAGTCCTGAGCTTCTCTTTCTGTATGTATACCAGTATTAGAATAAGGATGTCATTTATTAAAACTTCTATATTATACGTGTTACTTTCTGAATAATTTTGACATTGTGACATTTATTTTTAAATTCATGTATAAAATAATTATTAAAAATGAATCTGTTTAACTCATTTCATTACTTATCTCATGCCTTAAATTTTTCATTTTTTATTTTACCTTATTTAGGTCTTCTGTTACAAATTATATAGAAGGCAGGGTATCTTCCATGTTCTTGCATATCTTGACAATATATTTTCTTCACATATAAAAAGAAATTTTTTCATCTTGCTCTACAAAAGTTTCTCTGTATATATAGCTATATTACTTTTTATTAATATTGTGAAGGAAAACCACATGCCATTGTGTTATATCCATAATGCTTGAGGAGACTTTCATAATCCTTGTATTTCAAATATTTCTTCTGGAATTGTTCTGGAAATGACATGCCTTTCTCCCAGTTATTTAACATAATATATGGAAAACCTATACATTTGTTAACATGAATGCTTTTTAGTTCAGAATATTTTCTCCAGGTATGTCTTTGACTGTGACCAAAAGTTCTTGCTTCTTCTTCAGGTGCATGACTTAGACTTTACATTTGTTTTTCTCTGTTGTCCAAGTCTCTAACTTTCTCAGTACTTTCTTTTAACATCTTCTTTTTTGCTCTAGGATGTAAGGTAATTTGCAGGTCTGGACATCAAATGACTAATTACATTTTCTTATTTATCATTTCTATCTTTTACTACCTCTGGTTATTGCAAATTGGTTTCCTGGAACTGTTTCCTATTTATATCCATTTATAGTCCATCCTCTTGACTTTTTCTTTTAGATTTTTTTAAGGTTTCTATTTATTTATTTGACAGAGAGAGAGATATCACAAGTAGGCAGAGAGGCAGGCAGAGGGAGAGGGGGAAGCAGGCTCCCTGCTAAACAAAGAGGCTGATGTGGGGCTCGATCCCAGGACCCTGAGATCATGACCTGAACTGAAGGCAGAGGCTTTAATCCACTGAGCCACCCAGGTGCCCCTGTTTTAGATTTTGTCCCTTAGCAGCTTAATAGCATTATAGTGGCTATATCTTCTTAAATTTCATTGAGTGTGCCAATTTGTTTTCTGAAGCTTTTTTCTAATTTTCAATGTAAATCTATTTTTTGAGATTTCTTTTCACAGTTTATTAGTCCATTGTTTATACATATCTTTTTAAAAAGATATACATTTTTTTACTTTGATTTTATTCAAATGGGGCAAGATATTTTCAGACTTAATATTTACTAATGACATGACTGTGGGTTACCTGAAGATGAGAGATGATCAATTTTCTTCTATTATTTTTCTTAGGTTTGGGATTTGAGTTGCACAGCACCTACCTGATTCTCTACTTTCTGCAGGCACTAATATATTATTTCATAACCAGTGAAGCATATGAAATCTACACTGCTAAGCTGGCACTGAATGCTCTGGGGCTCCTTTATATCTCTGTTTGACCTAATGCACTTTAGCCATAGAGACTATACCTCTCAAACTACAAGGCATGCTTATTGTCAATTTACTGGTCTCTTAGCTTTTGTAATTTTCTAAATCTGAGTGCATGTAAGTAGTTGGGATCGAAGAAACAGGAAAGGGACAGTCTTTAGCTTTCTCCCAAAAGCAGCACTTTGTGAGCAGGCTTGAGTTGGCAGAGGTTGTGGGTCTCTGAGTTAATGAGAAGTACAATATATCTTCTTAATTTTTTTTTCAAAGTCAAAGCCTGGAGAAGCATTTTCCAAATCGGACTTCATTTGCCTTACACTTGGTGGGATTCCTTTCTTCTGGCATTTGCTCATCTTCCTTTCTTTAGTAGTAATGTTCGTGAGTGCTCCTTTTTTCATTGTCTCTATAGGTTCTTTTAAATTGGAATTTGTGAGGATCTACATGTAAGATTAAATCTAAGATCAATCTAAGTGTGTCCATGTTTTGATTTTTTAGAAAAATGTAGTGCCTATGAGTTCTGTATTTGAGCCGTGCAAAATTGCATGAATAGTAAAATTACATGACTATATTGTTGACAATTTCTAAATTGGTGAACAAGTATTAACTAATGATTTACTAGTATGCAATAGCAAAAATTTTAAGAATATCTTAAAATATCTCTAACTTCTTAATGTAAATTTATATCTCATAATTTAATGTCAATGTAATAAAAATCATTATAATGATATCTAAAATGGCATCATCAGTGATTGTGATCCCAAACTTAGAGACTCAGAGCTGCCTGTAAGAATCAAATACCATTGAAATGTTTCCCTATGCTCTACCCCCTGCAGATCAATGCTTGACCTTTTAGGTTTAGTACTAGTTGGATTTAAATTCTGCTAGGGATTTGCTCTGATTTCTGCTAAAGTACCTGGGTTAAAGCACTTAAAACCCTCACTGTGTGTTTATATCTTGCTCTAAAGGGAATGTAGGTATGAGAAAAAGGAGAAAGGGAAAGATTGCAGAGTGAGGCTCTATCACCAGGGTGAAAAGATGATGCCACTATTGGGGTGAAAAAAAATCAGAGTGGGAGAAGACAAAGGATGAGTACAAAGCAAGTCTTGCCCACATAGTTTTGCTTAGTTAACCCTTACCTGACTATCTGTTAGTCCGCAAATGATCTCTTATCCACCGTTAAGTCATGATGAGTCTATTTAGATACGTGGGGGTGGAGTGTTTGATCAAACAACGTGTCCAGTCGTTGAGGATGATTTTGAGGTTTTGAGATGTTCTATTTGTCACAGGTTTCAACATGGCTTTTAGTTCTCTGAACCTGAGTGTGCAAATGAAAACAACAACAACAACAAAACAAACTTACTAAAAACAAAGCTCTACAAAAACAAGAAATTTGTATTTTTCCCTTTTGTATTCCTAGCATTTAGGAGAGTGTTGAGCACATAATAGTTGTTCAGGAAATATTTGTTGATTGAATAAGTGGACAAAGGAATGAAAGTGAATAAAGTCAGCAATCAACAAAGGACAGTATCAAGGCTGTGGGACCTCAGAAAATGTTGCCTGGTGTAATGAATAGAGCCCTGGAAGAGACATCAGAAATAGATTCTCCTTCCTTGCATGGGAGTAACTTGCTGCATGATATTTAGATCAACATATCTAGCCCCAGTTATAATTCCTCCTAGCCTGTTTTCTCTTTTTTAATCTGAGGGTTGAGAGGGTTTCTTGTGAATATAGTCAATGTAAATTTCTCCACAAACTCAAGTAACAAATAGAGTTTTAGAAACCTTATTTTTCCAGTTATTTACTCTAATACCTGATGTGTCATATTAACCAGCAAATCTCTGTTTCTCTCTCCCAGTAGATCTGTTAACCTCCTAGCAGATGCAGTGCGAAGCAGGGAGAACATTAGTCTCGCTGGTCCGCTGCTGTCTTGTTTGGTGTCTTGGCCGGTGGGGTCACCTTTGACAGCTGATACCAGGCCATACAGGGGCGATGCTCCCCTAACCCACATAGCTGGCTCCTCTGCAGTGGTTCCATGAGGGGAGGTTAATAACAATCACTTGTAAGTCATCTTGGGCAGCTCTTAGGTTGTAACAATTATTGCTAACCTCTTTAAATCTAGACCCAGTGGTCTCCCAGGGTGCCCAGCTAGCATGGGGCATGAGTTGTTACAGTGTTTACCATTTTTCTGAACCAGAAGCACCACTGTCTTTCCTTTGTAGGGCTCACACTTCCAAATGGACTAGTTTTCTTTCAGACCTTTGGAACACAAATTGATCATCGTATCTGTAGACTATAAGACATACCTGCCTTTAACTTATCTCGGTTTAAATTTCAATACATTTAAGTATTGCCCTCCTACTTTCCTCTGGGCCAGGTTTTTTTATACACTCTTTCATTGGCTTAGGAGTATGTCAGATGGTCCAGAAGGCTACCTAGAGGTCTCTTGGTATCAAGGCCTTATGGTTGCTTTTATCTGGGAAGCAGAGGATAGTAACTGAGATCAACTCTGATTAGCTATCTGGGAGCAGCTCGAAGCATATTGGTTCAGAGGGGGTAATTATATTTTATACTCTGGCAAATATGATAACAAACCCTTTCCCCAGGCAATGGGGCACTTTGCCAACCATCTAAGAAAAATATCTCGATGCTTCCAGAGATTCCAAAACCCACCTTTTGGAAGTGAGCCAGCTTCTTTCCAAAGCTGATTTACCATTTTAGGAATTAGAATAGTAATACATAGTTAAGTCCATCTCTGGACAATGTAGATGGAGAAAACAAAGTATTGTCCACAGCACTGGCAATCTAGAACATGTCTGAATGTAATTTTGAATTCCATTGTCAAAGCCAATTTGAGGGAAAATTGTGAAACAGATAGAGACTTACCATTAACACTTTGCCCTGACCCGCATCGGCTCTTTTTTCCATTCTATCATCCTGTTCCATAAATTCCAGTGCTCCAGCCACCAGAGCCTCATGTGCATACGTTTCCCTCTTTCTCTCAGTGGGTTACCAAGTAATTCCTGATAAAGCTTCAACTAGTGCTGAGGTATTGTTCATTGGCATATACATTATGGAAAAAATCTATATAAGGAGAATTTGCTTAGTTTTTTGATTGATCGTGGTCGTAATATGTTTGGGGAAAGTGTTGCCTGATACTTTTAGTTGACCTGTCCACAGAAGCCTTCCTAAAGAGGCTTTTGGAAAATGTCATGACCCGAGCTCAGCCCAGCAGCATTGTGATTAAGGACTCTCTGCACATCTGGTCATAGCCTGCCTGACGTCATTGATAACCTTTCTGATCCTCATTCTTCCCACAGGATATGAAATATTATGCGGGAAATTCGCTCATAGAGCCGTGTGTGTGTGTGTGTGTGTGTGTGTGTGTGTGCGCGTGCGCATGCATGTGCGATGGGATGGACATAGGAAATTTGACACTTTAGTGACCACCTTTCCCTCCCACTCTTAGAGACGCCTGCTCTGTCTCATCACATTTGTTTCCACACTACCACTGAGGTGGTAAATAAAACAAAGAATTGGGAGCTTCAGATTATTTCACTAAAGCAAAAATGTTATTAACTACATTATCCTTTTTCTCTTTACCGAAGTACATGTCGTTCATTGCCTCACCTAATCACCATTATAGAATTAAAAATGGAAGCACAACCAATTGAAACTCAGTCACAGGGTCAATGCTACGTCAGAGGCAGAGCTTCTAGGGGTAGCAAGCTTCTCATGATGGCCGGACTATGGCACTATTGCTGAAATTTAATACTAGAAATGCTATTAAATGCAAGCACTTTGATCAGCTCTTCAAATGTGTGTGGGGGAAGAGGCGGGGGGGGTGCTTTTAAATATGGTGCTACATTTTAAGAGACATCCCCCCCCATTAACTGATTTAACAAAATTTGCAGAAGATGAAAGTCACGGATCTTATTTTAAGTGTGATCGCCCACATAACTTCAAGTTCTACATGTTTTAGTTGTCAGTTTGGAAATCACTTAGGTTAGTTTGTAGTAGGTTAGAAGTGAGAGGGGGAAAAAAAAGAGGAAATGACACTACCCCAAGTTGCAGCCTAGTCGTACCATGTTCCTTTCTTATTTTCACTTAAACTTGTGGAATATTTGGGTAGACTATATTTAAAATTTGCATCTCTAGCACACACTCTAAGCCCTGACTAGTTTTTATTAGTAATGTAGAAATGTTTTCTTTTTTTGGAGGGGTGAAATAATTGCATAGACTTTCTTCAATTATATTGTACCATATGTTGTAAGATAAGTTGCATGAGCATATGTATTTCATTATGAATATGAACATATCAAGAAGAGAACACAGGATATTTGGACACTTTCACTGTGTGCCTCTCCTCTCCAACCCCATCAAAACCTCTGAAGTCTCAGGAAATTTGGATGCTAATCACCTGTGAATCTTCTCACATAAAATTTCCAGTAGTTCCTAAAGTTAATACAACCAAAAATGCCAATAGAACAGACTTTGCTATATTACAGAACATCTGGTTCTGATCCTGGCAAGAGAAAATGAAAAGTAATGGAAACCAATATTTTGCCAGGATATGTTTTTTTCAAGGTTCTTTTTTAGAAATGGGCAGAGATTCAATGGGCATCAATTCCAGGAATCGCTCGTTCCCTCCCCATTTTCGTTTCTATAGCTCTTTCAATTATGCACACACCCAGATTTATATGCAGCCATATCTTCTTTTATTTGTAAAGCAAATCTTCACTAGAAATTTCTGATCTATAAGGTGGTACACTTGCAATAGAGTCAACATGATAAATCTTTCAAGTAACAGGATTATAGCTACTAATTAGAATGTGTTTTGCATTTACTATTTAAAAAACAAGTGGTGGGTGTTCACGATATGTCAGTGACACTGGCCTCTTTTATTATATTCATATTTCTCAAAGCTTATAAATCCACAAGAGATCTCATGTTTCACAGAAACAATAAGTTCTAAAGACAAAATATGCTATTATGTTTGCTGTTAAAAAAGGAACTTTTTAAAGTGCTGCATTTAAAAAGAGGAAATATATATATACACACACACACATATATACACATAAATATATGTGTATGTGTGTGTATATATATATATATCCACATGTAACAAATGTAATTTTATTTCATATAGAAGAAAACATCACTCTTTTTGGGATCCTTTAATGAAAAGGAATAAATTTGTCCACGGATTTAATATTATAGAAATATTTATCAATAAGCCACATTCCTAGAAAAGTATGAAGGGGTGTAACAAGACATAATAAAGTGTTTGTGTAGGGATGCTTTACATTTCATTTCATTTGAAATTAAAGCCAAAGAATGGTCAGATGTTTGTGACTCTGCTAGAAAAAGGAGAGAACATTTTCATTTTCCCATCTCTGGGTACCCCCTCCTGCCCTGTAATAAAAGTAGATTTCTCATGAAAAGCGGAATTTTAGATACTTTGGACAGAGAAAGATAGCTCGTTGGAAACAAAGGGATGGTATGAGAGAAATTGTGGAGGACGTATGAGGGATATAGGGATGGGGAGGAGCCAGGAATTCAGAAAATTAGACCTAAGTCTAATTTAGAGCAACCAAGACATTACAAATGATCCGTTGTTCAACTGGTATCCTATTCCTATGACATTTATATAATTTCTTTGTTTCATGATTCATGTTACTGTTCGATTTCTGGTATTGAGATTTAATCCAATAAATTTAAAAAGCATTTCTCTTCAGTCTTTTCATGCAACTCCTAGTTTTAAAAGAACGGTTCTGCTAGGATAGAGCAGAGAAATTCGAGTAAAATGTTGGGGAAGTGAAAGCCGTGGGGTCTTTGCAAGTGTTCTTAGCGAACTGGTGTAATTCTGTGAAACATGTCCTCCTCTGATGTCCTCAGCTTCCTGCGAGTGAAACGGATCTGTAACAGAGTCCACAGCCCTGCCTCCTTCCCAAATCTCCTGCTTATTCAAGGACAAGCACAATTCTATATTCTTCAGATCGGCCAATTCCCTAGGAATGAAGAAAAATTTGCACTAAATCCTTTAAAACATTAAGTACCATGTAACCAAAATTAAACCTGCACAAAATATTTTTCAAAGTTTTCAACACTCCCTGTTATCCTTCCATATCCTCAGTGTTTGTTTTCCATGCTGAACAAATAAAAAGGGGAAACTCGTGTGAAGAGAAGTATGTTCGAGTTAGTTCCGTGAAGTCCTGCCTATCTATCAAAGCCGCTCCCAGTTCTGGTGCAAGACTGGATGTAAAATTTAATTAATATGTATATTTAATATCGTGGCATGAAAAACATACGCACCCTGAAGGCTTAGGCAGGCCACGCTCTGTCAGGTAAATACATGTTTTGATCCATGTCCAAACCCCAAATAAAATTCTGAAACCATTTGGGAAGGTCTCGAGTAAGTGTTCTTGATATTTAAAATATGCTCTGCCTTACCATATGTTTGAAGAATTATGAATATTGGCCAGTTTCTCTTTGTGAACAGTTGCAGTGCTAGCTCGACTTTTAGAAAATCCTCACTATAGGAGAGTGTCTCAAGGATCATGTGAATTTTGTGTGTCTGAACTATCTGAATTTTTAACTTTTAAAGGATTAGTGGTAGGGCAGTGGGGTTGGTTTAAATTGGAGGGCATGGAAGCCAAATTCGTCGCAGAGAGAGAAGGTGTGCTCTCTGGAAAGGGTAACATATTAGGCGTTCTGGGTGGCAACACACGGTCTCCTTCCGTTGTGAGCAGCTGGGCCAGTTCTTGGATCCCGGAACCACGGACGAATGGTTGAAGGCAAAGTGCAGCGAGACACACGCGGAGAAGAGGGAGCAGTGGGACCAGAACCCACCAGCACGATGTCTTAGGGAGAGCCGAGCATAGCGTGCAAAGGAGAGCAGAATAAAGCTTTAGGACCAACTGGACTGGTTCTATATTCTTTCTGTCTCCTTGGTGGCTCAGGATAAGCTGCCTAATCCCTCCAGACTTTCAGGTTCATCATCTGTAAAATGGGAGTAGTAAAATCCATCTATACGGCGGGCTATTAAGGATGAATGTGCTAACGAGTCAATGTGTCTAGCGAGCGTTAGTCTCTCAATAACACGTCTTCTCCCGCAGCCTACTCTTCTTGCGTGATCTTATCCACACTTGAGGTTTAAACTCAGATATATGCCGGGAAGTCCCAAATCTCTCATACAAGGCAGACTTCTCTTCAGTGCTTCAGACTCATAAAGCCAGCTCCCCTACCCATCCCGTTAGCTCTCAGCTGAGCTAACACAACTGTTCTCTAAACTCTCCCCCTGCCTCATCCCCTCAAATGTATGTTCCACACTTTCTGCAAAATGATCTCTCTGAAATGCAAACCTCACAGGTCTTTCACTTTTGACAAACATTCAGTTCTGCCTCATCATCTACAGCAGGCATCTACATTTTATGGCCTAAGGGCCACAAGGAAAAGTGTGCAGTAAGACCTACATGTGGTTGGTAAAGCCTAAAATATTTACTATCTGGACCTTCACAGAAAACGTTTGCCAGACAGGTTGTACCCTAAGTCCTGATTTGCACACAGCTCTCCTGAATCATCTCTTGCCTGTCCCTACCTTCAGCCACACTGACCCACTCGTATGTTGTATAGTCACAGCAAATCTGTCCTTGCATGCCTCTGCTGTGGGACCTCAAGGGTGTCTGTCCCAAATGCTTTTTGTCTTCATCTGGATGACACCTGCTCACTCTTTAATTTTCACATTTGCTCACTCCTCCTCCGGGAAGCCCTGTGAATACCAACTTCACTCATATTAATCAAGCAGAGTTCACTGTCTTTTCCTCTGTACTCCCATAATTTCTTATAAATATCCCCAATATCACAACCCACATCATATTATTTTTCTCATATGGGTCAGGCATTCTGGCTTCTTTTCATGCCTGATAATATTCAGACTAGATGCTAGACATTGTGAATTTAACCTTGTTACGTTGGAGTATTTTTGTATTGCTATAAATATTCTCCAATTTTGTTCTGAGACACACTTAAGTTACTTGGAAAGAGTCTGATCCTTTTGGGACTTCTTTTTAAGCTTTGTTAAGCTAGACCAGAGCAGCCTTTAGTCTGGGGCTAATTTTGGTCCACTACTGAGTAGTTAGCCTGATGTTCTGTGAATTTTGAGGTTTTTTTACTCTGACTGGCAGGAAAACAGATTATTCTCAGCCCTACATGAGCTCCAAGTATTATTCCTTCTAATCTTTTCAGGTGGTTCTTCCCTTGGCCGTGGATAATTCCCTCGTCTACACTGATGATCAGTACTCAGCTGAAGAGCGGAGGGGGACTGTTTTGAGTCTCCTGGAGAATCTGTATACGAGGTACTTGTTTCCTCTAATCTACCCTGAGAACTCTCAGCCCCACCTCCTCACTTCAAAAGATCCACTGAGTTCCAGCCAGGTTCTTCCTCCCTGTACCATAGCTGGGAAACTCTCTCCAGGCAGTAAGCTGGGGTGATCTTATGGCTTACCTAGTTTATTTCTCATCTCTCAGAAACCATTGTCCTTTGTTGCTTGATGTCTAAGGTCTTCAGAATCATTGATTTATAGATTTCGTGCTTTTTATTTTTTTAAAAAAGATTTTATGTATTTATTTGACACAGAGAGAGAGAGAGAGAGAGAGAGAGAGAGAGATCACAAGTAGGCAGAGAGGCAGACAGAGAGAGGGGGAAGCAGGCTCCTTGCTGAGCAGAGAGCCGGATGCAGGGCTTGATCCCAGGACCCTGAGATCATGACCTGAGCTGAAGGCAGAGGCTTAACCCACTGAGTCACCCAGGCACCCAAGATTTAGTGCTTTTTAGAGTTGTTTCCTGTTAATTCCTGTTACTTCATCTTAATCAGAAGTAGAAGTACCACATTATATTATAATTATTGATGCAGAACTGTTTCCCATTACTGAACGGTGGGGTCTTTAATAGTAAAGCTTTCTAGGACCTAGATCCATGTTGTGTTTTACACATAGTAGTTTCTGAACACATTTCTCAATCAAATGACTACGTCAAAAGTAAAGTGAGGAAGAGAGAGCCTGAATCACATGAATCCTACGCTATTACAGGGATCCTCAGAACACTGTTATTGCTAGAGTTCTCTGTCCAGTTACTACTGTTAAAGAGAGGCTGCCTGCAAAGCACCTTTAAAAGTGGTAATCAGTACATAATGCATGTGCTCTCTATCAGAGCCCCTGAAAAGTATGGTATTATAATATGAAAATCAAACAATGTCGTTTGACTTAGTCTGATGATAAGTACTAAAGCTCCCTGAATTACAGAGGGTCTTTCATTGACAATGATTTGACCTTCTCTGGTTATACTGCCATGTTGTGGGAAGACAATTATATGATGTTTAACTAAAGAAATGTTTCAGTAATTGCTTTCATTAAACATTTTGTGTAAATTATTATAGTAGACATTATTACCTGACAATCTGACAAACCCGCACTCTTTAGCAGAAGAAAATGATATCAGGATTGACAATTATTAACATTAAACTCCTAGTTTTACAAAAAGCTCTCACTAGTGGAGATTGCTTAGAATACTACCGTGGATGGAAAAGTGTCCCCTCAAAATTCATACCTTGGAGTTCTAACCCCTAGTAACTCTGAATGTGACCTTGTTAGGAAATAAGATGATTGTAGATATGATTATTAAGATGAAGTCATGCTGAAGTAGGGTGGGCCCCCACTCCAGTGTGACTGATGCTGTTATCAAAAGGGGAAATTGGATACAGACATGAACATAGGGAGGGAGAACAAGTTGAAGATGAAGGCAGAGGTCAGGATGATGCTTCGCAAGCCAGGAGTGTCACAAATTCCCAGCTGCTCACTAGAAGGTAGGCAAGAGACATGGGACAGATTCTTCATACAGTCCTTAGAAGGAACTGACTCCGCTGGTACCTGGATGTTCAACTTTTAGCTTCTAACACTGTGAGACAATACGGTTTCTATTGTTTAAGTCGCTCTGTTTGTGGTACTCTGTTACATCGGACCTACCAAACTAATATAAGTAGGATGTTATTTGAGTTAAGAGGTACGTTGATTACCTAGTCCTCCCAAAACATAAGAGTAAGAAGTTGGAAATTAACATCTCTTGAGCATCTTCTCTGGTAATAGTATCTCATTTAAATATCACATTTCTGTAATAAAGCTCTTGCCATCCCTACTAGACACATAAGTAATTTGAGACCTTGGCTAAATAACCTGTCCAAGCTATAGAATCAGAATTCTACTTTGTCTGATCCAAAGCCCCTATTTTTTCTTTTATACCATAGTGCAACTAGCAGACACTGAAGTGGAAGGAAATGTAGGTACAGAGGTCAGCTGATAAGCAACCGTGATTCCATCTGCAACTTTAATGCCCACTTGCCATGTAAGATTAACATTCACGAGATCTAGGAATTAAGATGTAAGGATCTTTTGCAGGGGGTTATTCTGCTTACCTCTGCATCTAAGGCCGATTAGATGGGGCTTGCAACAAGTCCATGCAGAAGAATCACAGCAGAATTCTTTAGGGTTTGGGAACAAAACCATTTCATCTTTGTCAATTGTTTGTTCTCCTTTTGAGAAATAGCTAATGGATTGACTTAGTAACTGGACTGTGCTGGAGACTGATGACCATGGAACATCAGGTAAAAATATGTTGGGGGCGCCTGGGTGGCTCAGTGGGTTAATGCCTCTGCTTTCGGCTCAGGTCATGATCTCAGGGTCCTGGGATCGAGGCCCGCATCGGGCTCCCTGCTCAGCGGGGAGCCTGCTTCCCCCTCTCTCTCTCTGCCTGCCTCTCTGCCTCCTTGTGATCTCTCTACCTCTGTGAAATAAATAAATAAAATCTTTAAAAAAAAAAATATGTTGGAAGACAGTTCTCCATGGGAGTGTCATCTTTCTGTACATCTAGTTTTCAAGTCAATGTTCTGCACAATCTTTTTAAGGACATTTGCATAGAAAACAGCCTGGGAAGATAGAGATTACATTGTCCTTTGAGTGCAAAGGTCAGGCTGGTTTGCTAACAACCCCTATGAAAGATTGAGGCTTCCTAAAGGCAGGACTCCTCAGCTGTGACACAAACCCTCTGTGTATGCAGCAGCCACTGGGCCCTGTGGGACTTTGGGGACAAAGGAACCAATGTAGACATGAAGCTTTGTCTGTCGACTCTGCCATGAGTAATGAAGTCCTTTGTCTCTACCTCAGGAATTGTGTGCCTTCTGCCAGCATCTGTAGAACTGTAGCAGGCTAACTCGTTAGCTTGTCAGAAGAATAAAATCTCAGACACTTCAAGGTCTGTGACGGTTCTGGTGACAAGGATAGGATGCTGACAGACACATGGCTTTCTGGACAGGAAAGGGCCGTTTGTGGACTGAATTAGAGGATCCAAAAAGCCTCCCCAGGGTCTAGAAGCAAATGCCCTCACCCCAATGTTGGGGGAGATGGGAGAGTAAGGGTCTCCTACTGTCTTGCCTTTCCAGGAGCCTGGGGGCCAGGACGTAGGAAAGAAACAAACTGCCTCAAAAGTCCATCTGTTGTTGTTCACTCTCCCCCAGGCAGGAGGAGGAAGAGAAGTCTCTAAATCTAATTTAGAGCTTTGGGTGGAACAAAAGCATTAGAAATTCATTTGGTAGAGCCATGATACAGTCATTCAAAGCAGAAGTGCCTTTCCTACTGGCACTGGGGATAAATGTGCCTTGCTTACTGGCCGGGAGCCTCTCTCTCCCACCGTCTCTCTCTGTCTCTCTCCATCTCTCTTCAACCCCTTCCCTCATTCTACCACTGTCAGTAGACCCCAACCTCAGCTACTTCCTGAGTATGCCAGGGGACATCAGACAAGCGAAGGACTCCATCTTCTCTGGCTATGGCCCTGTGACAAATGAGAGCCCAGTCTCTGACCTACACAGATGCAGGAGAGAAGGAGTGCCAGGATCCCACTGATCTATTTTGGGCAGGGGTCACAATGGAGGAGATAAGTGAACAAGATCCATTGAGTGGGGTCCTTTGGCCAGTGCAAAGTGTTGTTTTTGTTGCTTCTATAAATCGATGTGTTCTACACTGGTACTTCCTTCTCATATAAATGCCAAAGGACATTATCTCCATCTGAGAAGAGCTCAGGAGAGAAGATAGTGGGACAAATCCCACTGCCACTTGCCACTAGAGGGGTTTTAGGATTGAGTATGAGTATTACTCTTCCCTCTGATATCCAGAGCTTCTACTAGAAAAATGTTCTTTTGTTTAGCAAGACAGCAGTATCAGTCTCAATAGCCCGTTGCACTTCTGCCACAGGGGTGCTGATAAACACTGAGAAAACTAGGTTTGCCAAGTAAATCTTCTTAGGACCATAAGGACAGATTCACAATCTCAGTCCACCCAGCAGCCAAAGAACAACTGCTGTTTCTTTGGCCTTCACCACCAAAAACAAAGGGCAGCATCTTATTGGACCTGTTGGGTACTGGAGATGGTACAGGTCCCTGGTACTTATGCTTTTACTTGTTGGAACTTCTAGCGAAGGGAGGTAACCCCTAGGGTTTTAAAATTATGGACTCCTTGACATGTCTACCAAATGCACATCTTTGGGAAAGCAGCTATTAGCTTTCTACTGATTTTTTGTCAAAACTTAGTATCTGGCCCATAGAGGGTCTTGTGACTTTCTTATTTGACATCCCCTTTTCATGCGGGTTAATTCAGACTCAATGACTGACAAAGTGGGAAGGGCTCAAAAAGCATTGTTTGTCGAATGGGAATGTTTGTTTTTTGTTTTTTTGTTTTTAAAGATTTTATTTATTTACTTGACACAGAGAGAGAGATTACAAGTAGGCAGAGAGGCAGGCAGAGAGACAGGGAGAGGAGGAAGCAGGCTCCCTGCTGAGCAGAGAGCCCGATGCGGGCCTCGATCCCAGGACGATCCCAGGACGCTGAGATCATGACCTGAGCCGAAAGCAGAGGCTTTAACCCACTGAGCCACCCAGGCGCCCTCGAATGGGAATGTTATATGCAAGAATGCATCCTTCCTGGCCCCTTCGGTATCTCAGTTTTACATGAAAAATGGCAGTTATACTTTTGGGGGAAACTTTATCCCTACTTCCTCCACATGAAACTAAGCCACTGGCTCAATGGGGACTGTGATTCTCAAAGATTCTCCTAAATGCCTGGGCCTGGTTCATCAACACTGGTACTTTCTGAGGCTACTGATCAGCTAACTCAAGACACACCAGAGGAGCCCTCTTTGGCTTTTTAGACCATTTGCTATTTGACAATGATGTACCCTTTATCACTAAACCGCCTTCCTTAGCTCCTCTTCACTTAGTCCATACACTTTTCCAATGCAATTTGGTCATCGAATGCAACCTCTGGGATACCCAGAAAGGAATAATTCTCTTTCACCTGCTTTCTGGGTGGTTGGGGGAAAGTGGTTGGGGGGTCAAACAGATTTATTTTAAAAATTCAGAATTCCACTTTGAACATTATTGAGGATGATGTGCCTTTCTTTTCCCTAGTAGTAATCCCAGGCTAGCCACAGTAGGGTAAAACCTTAGATCCTTCAAAGCTATCATCATGAGCTGGGTATGACCATTCTGGGTATTACTTATTCTGACTATGAGGTTGAATGTGTACAACAGCAATCAAGTGAAAATAATATCTATGGAAAAGTAATAAGCTGACCCAGAAGGTAATAGTTACATGAGCCAATTACTCATACCCTCAGATTTTCTAGTGGTACCTTTCTTTTTTAATTGGTATGGCTTTCTGGAAACTGTCCTATGATCAGTTGGCTGGGTGTAAAGAAAACTCAAGCCTAGTTTGTTAGTTTTTCTTATTATATTAACACAAGTTGAAGTGGACTGCTGTGGTATACAGCCCCCATTCAGCATGATCCTGAAATCTTCCCAGTGGGGAGGACTTCTTTGCTTTGAAAGGAAGGAAGGGTAAACCAGGGTTAGGTTCACCAGTGATTGCTGGCTAATGACTAAGTCTGGCTGACTCTTTAGTCCATATGTAGAAGATGTTCTAAAAATAGAACCAGAGTGTAAGAATAGTCATATCTCATATAATTGCTCAATAAAGACCTCTATTGTGGAAGAGATCCTTAACAATCAGGCAGACAGATGGTCTACTCTGTGAAAGACTGTACTGCTTTTGGGGAAGTACTTTTCTAGTTAGTTCCGGGTTTGGTCAATGGACTAATGAACAAGGGGACCATGGTGAGAGGGATAGAGGGTATTACTGAGCAAGCGACCTGCACCTTTTTAGCTGTTTTAGTTTTCTCAGGCTACTATAACAAAATGTCATAGACTTGGTACCTTATACAACATTTATTTCTCACAGTTTTGGAAGCTGGAAGTTCGAGATCAGGATGCCAGCATGGTGAGAGATGGCTTCCTGGTGTGTAGATAGCCTCCTTCTCACTGTATCTTCACGTAGCTGGGAGAGAGTTCTCTTCATCCCTGCATATGAGCACAATCCCATCTCAGGGACTCAACCCCATGACCTCAAACAAATCAAATTATCTCCTGAAGTCCCACCTCCAAACACCACCACATTGAGGATTAAGCCTTCAATATATGAGTTTGTGGGTTACAAACATTCAGTCCATAGCATTATCCAAGGCTAACCTGGGTTCTGCCAATACTGATTGCCCATTTTCCCAATAGTAGGGATCAATCTGACTTCATTCTGGAACTGTATTGCAAGGACAGTTAGCTGCCAGATGATAGGTTAATGATGTTGAATTTCTTCCATCATAAAAGAGGAAGTGACTTGTACTCATTAAATTAGATACTTATTCAAGATTTTGAGTTTGTTCTCCTTTCTTGTTATATATGTTTATATTGATAGTGGACTCATTGCTTTCTCCATTATCATAGTAAACAACACAATGTGGCTTCAAATCAAGTAAGACCTGATAATCATCAGGTTTAGTGATTTACCGCAGATACCATCTCCAAGACATTCCCGGCTTTACAGAATATCCAAGATGACATGTTTCTCAAAAAATTATGTTACCTCCCTGTAATTTCCTGTAATTTTTTCCCTATACATCTTAACTTTATTGCATTCAAGAATCTGCCCTTTGTAGGTCAGTCATTATTTTTACAGCAAATTTGTGATGAAAATGGTTATTCAAGAGCTAACAATGGTCTACATATTTTATAGAAGCTGCCAATAGCCCTAAATTCTCAATAACTTGCACAATCTGATCTCATTTTGTCTTCCTTATTTTAATTATATCTAAATGCCTTTCCAAACTTGCTCTTTTGTCACGACATAATACATTAAAAACTAACTTCTCCAAATAATTTCATCTCAATATAGTTAGTTAATTCAACAAGTATTTTTTGAGCCATCACACTTTATACTGTGCTGCCTTAGGACTAAAAAAAAAAAAAAGGAAAGATGCATGAGACAAAATTTTATCCTTAGAGCATTAACAATTATAGAAAGTTCCATCATTCATTCAATAAAGGCTTTTCTAATACCTCTGAAATGTTTGAGTCTGAAAGAAATGCTACGAGACCCATATCTGGAATAACATTCTTTAGGGTAGCAAAATGACAATATCAGCCTAAAGATACTCCGGTGTCTCCCCCACTGAACCACCTACATACAGCTAAATATAAACTTGAAGCTATCAAGTCATATTTAGTTTAATTTGGGGTTCTTTATGTTTCTTACTGACAGTCTTATGAACTGTTCAATTTCTGCTCTGAAAAGTTTGAATGCTGGTGTCTCTAAAAGCTTGAAATTTTTAACTTTGTATTTCTATTTTGTTTAATAAGCACTTTGCATCAACCATCATTTCAATTCTTTGCTCAAGAAAAGTGAGTCCTGTTATAACATTTCACCAAATTTTGGAAGACATTTTTAAAAACTAGTCTCCAACAGGCAAGGAAATTATCATCTACTGCAATATTAACTAGAATGAAGTTAAAAATAGTAAAACTTATTTCATAAACTGGCATTTTCTTTATAATTTTCCCAATGTTTTTCTTTTTTTTAACAATTTATGTTATAATTTTTTTAAATCTTCACAAAAGTGATATAACTGTTGCACAGCTAGGTTGTAATAACTGCACAGCAAGGATTTCCAAGGATCTTGCTCTTTGTTCAATATCATTTTTTTTACTTCCTGAGAGAAGGTTATTGTACAATAATTACACACCTTGTTATACCTTATTACTTTAGAATTGTACACTCTTCTCTGTTACCTTATTAGAAAAGAGGATGGGATGTAACACAGGGCTAATGGCAAGTATTGACAGGAATGGGCCATTAATAATTCCTGGCTCCAAACAGAAGCACTGATTATGATTAATATAATTATGTTAAGCTAATGAGAAAAAAAATATAGGTAATATATTCAAGTCCCTGTAGATTTCTTTCTTCTTCTTCATTAGGATGTAGAGACTTTTAATAGGAAAGAGTTGAAAAGCGTTGTGTTAAGGAGAAAGAGAGACAGACAGACACAGAGAAGAAGGAAGGGAGAGATGAATCAGGAGAAAGATTTCATTTTTCACTCCATATCTAACTCCCTTACCACCTAAATTCTAGTTTCACCCCAAACAGATCATAAAAATAATATATACCATCCATTATTGTCCTGTGGATCCCCCAATTTTCCATTCAGTGTGCTAAAGGAATGTTGAAAAGATGGCATCTCGACCTCCACTATACTAGCTCAGGAATTATTCAGCATTTTTAAAAAGATCTTTTTTTTTTAAAGATTTTATTTATTTATTTCACAGAGGGAGAGAGATCACAAGGAGGCAGAGAGGCAGGCAGAGAGAGAGGGGGAAGCAGGCTCCCCGCCGAGCAGGGAGCCCGATGCGGGCCTCGATCCCAGGACCCTGAGATCATGACCTGAGCCGAAAGCAGAGGCTTTAACCCACTGAGCCACCCAGGCGCCCTTTAAAAAGATTTTATTTATTTATTTGACAGAGAGATAGAGAGCACAAGTAAGCAGAGCATCAGGCAGAGGGAGAGAGAGAAGCAGGCTCTCTGCTGAGCAGGGAGCCTGATGTGGGGCTTGATCCCAGGACCCTAGAATCATGACCTGAGCCGAAGGCAGCTGCTTAACCAACTGAGCTACCCAGGCGCTCCAGGAATTATTCAGTATTAATGTGGGTTTCAGATGAGCCCTGGCACACAGCTTCAGGTGGTCGATGAACAGGACAAAACCTGGTCATACGCTATTCAGATATTTACTGAATGCCCATTATGGACCAGGCACTAGTCCAGCACAACAAACACATTTATTAGTGAGAGGAATCGATATAAATCCATGCGACTGTGAAGCTTATAATCTGGGAGAAGATAGATGCTGAATAAGAAATTAAGGTAAAAATGTCATGAAGAAGTACAGGATGGGAGCATGGAATAGAGGCCTCAAGTACTCTGGAGTAGGACGAACTGATTAGAGAAAGTGAAGAAGATCATCCTGGTAGAAGAAAACTTTAAACTAATAACTGGAGCCTTACAGAAGTTGGTGAAATGTTTGAGGGTGGGAAAGGGGAGTTGAGAGATGAGGAACAACAAACAATCCGAGCAGAGAAAACGTGCAAAGCCCTGGAGGTGGGGAAGAGCATACAGCAGCACATGCCCTAAAAGATAATTAATATGATTGGAGCATTAAGAACAGTGGGGCCGGGGGGGGGGTGCATTTCTTAAAGGAGTTCCTTAAATCTCTGTCCTAAGCCCTCTTTTCTTCTCATTTTTTATTGTTTTTATAAGGGACCATGGATTTTATTATGATCTACAAGAAATGGTTTACATTTTATTTCTGTAGATCATACATCTCTGAACTTTACATCATTATATACTACTCAAAGTCTTCAAGTGATTGCCTCAAAGACACTTCAAATGCCATGTGTACAAAATCAGACTCATCATCCTCACCTGAAAATCATCCTCTTCTGGTGTTCTCTGTCTTCCCATTATCTTGTCTTATAAACCAGAAAATTAAGAATCATTTGGATAATTATCTCCCTCTTCCTTCCCTACTATATACAATCTATAATCAAACATGTTAATTTTACTTCTTACCTATCTCTTGATTTATCTCCATTTCTCTCCATCTTCCCCATCACCACCTTAGTCTAGGCAATCATCAGCCTACCTCCGAAGTAGTATGGACCCCTCCTTGGTTTTCTTGCATCCATTTTCCTAGCAATGCTTTATTTATTCTCAACGCTGCAACATTAGAATTATCCATTGCAGTATAGATTTCCTGTTTCTGCTTAATAGAAAAGCTGGGAAGAAAATCATTCCTGCCCTTACAAAAAAACCGAAGACCAAAAACACTGGACAATGAGCAAATCACATGTTTTCTTGAGATACTTACAGAGCGAAGGTCTATAACTAACCTGAAATTCAAGGAAGACAGGTGCTTGCAAAGAGGGATGTGGTGTTAACACTGTGTTACTTGAGGCAGATGTCACAGAGCCATGGTTAGAATGAGTTAGCTAAAATTTTCAAGAAATTGGTAAAAGCTGAGCGTGGATTTACAAGAAGATAGAACTCCTAGGGGGATGAAAAGAGTCTGGAGGAAGCATCACTTGCAGTGCTGGGGGGAGCGGAAAACAACGGGCACTGTGAGAAAGACATGAACATTACCACCCCAATCTTATTTCCCATCTTCTTTATTGAACATAGATCTTAAACTGACAAGGGCAACAAACAATAACCCTCATAGGGCATTGTCAAAAATTCATTCCAACAATGAGGTGGCTAGATTATATTTTTGTTCTTGGTGGGAAAGTCAGAGAGCAGATATGTGTGCATAATGGACTTCTAGTTAAGATGAACTATTTCTGCCTTGTGGATGAGTGCTCTAAAAATACAAGCTGACTATTCATAATCTTAAAAAAATAATTCACTGCAGCTGGGGGAGGGTAACAGAAAAAGGCCCTTTGCTCCTATGGGTAGTGGCAGGAATATACGCTGTGCAAAAAAGTCAAGCTGGGACGAGAGCTGGAGCAAAAAGAAGTCCACGTAACCTAAGTCCAGAAGCAGAGTGCTTCCTCAACGGAAAGCTTCATCAGAAAGATAGAGAATAACTTCACATTCCCCCATACTCCCAGGCCAACACGTGTAGAGTAACAAGGAACAGCGGTATACTAGTGTAAGAGACACAAGACTATGAAGAGAGATCCCGTCTGAGCTACAGAACAGAGGAGAGACTTACAACTAAGATTGGAACAGATAGTGAGAAAAACTCTCTGGCAAGCCAGCTTCCATCCTAAACACAAAGTATTGATACATGAATTTGAAGTCAGTGGTATGCTTATAATAACCATAATAGTAACAAATCCTGTCTTGCTCAACTTGGAAAAACAGACTCTAAATCTCACGCTAATGGCCTAGAACAAGGGAAGGCATGCCTAATTCCAGCCATAAAATCTCAGCCTCTGCTATCTAAAATATGATGTTCAAGTTTCACCAGAAAACTGTGAAATGTACAAAAAATCAAGGAAAAGTAACACAATGGCAAGAGACAAAGCAAACTCTTTCATTAGAACCAGATCCCGACACAATAAAGATGTTGGAACTAGACAGGGAATTTTAAATAACTATAGTTGATATTTTAAATGCTCTCATGGAAAATGTGTAAAAAAGTTAAATGAGATGCTATGTCAGCTTAGAGATAGAAATTATTTGAAAAATCAAATGAGAATGCTATAAATGAAAATACAATAACAGAGGTGAAAACGTCTTTCAGTGAGCCCATAAGTAGACTCAACACAGACAACGAATAAGAGAAAAAGATAGCAGAATTACATTCTTTGATGCTTCGCATTTGAGGATTTCTTCTACTATTACTACTAAAGAAGCTATTGCAACATTTAAGGAAGGAGTTAAAAATAACCTGCACTAGGTAAGGGTGATAGTAGAGATTTGAGTCTCCCTTTAAATCCACTGAGGGCGTGGATAATGGAGCCATTTATTGAGATAAGAAATATTGAAGGAGGGGAAGGGGGAGGAGGCAGAACTTCTAGAATGCAGTATAAAAACCACTTCAGAGCCTCTCACCAGAAGGGCAACAATTTAAATGGTGAATTTTTTTAAAAAATCATTAAGAGCCCCTGAAGATTGTCATAAAGGCATGTAGTGAATAGAGAAATAATCACTTGAGACAATCTACCAGCTTTCAATGAGAAAATCAAGAGTCTGTGGCTTTTGAATCTGTGGCTTTTGACTCTTCCTTCGCAACTCTCCCCAGTTCTATACTAGGGAAGTGCTACCCCAGACGTTCTACTCCAGGCAGGCACAGCCAAGAAGATGAAGCTTTCTGTCCTCCCAACTCTGAGGGACATATGTATGGAACTTCAGTTTTACCCTAGCAGGGTCAGGTCAAGAGCATCTTTCATTCCCTACTTCCACCCCTGGGCCGGCGTTGCAGAAAGTCTATTCTAGACAAATATTGTAGTGGATTGGATCTCCCTTTCTCCCACTGAGTCCCTACTCAGGATGAAAGTACTTCTCCAGGTGTGGTAGGCTGGAAATACTAGGACCACATTTGCTCCTACCTCAGCCTGTTCCAGTTCAATGCCAGAAGGACAAGCCAAGAAAACCAAGGGCAAGCTACCACTGCAGAGTGGGAGTTATCACTCCAGCAAAAGCGTGCTTCCTTCTAGCTCTGGTTCAGTGCTGCAAGGATTGTGCCCAGTGGGAAAGGCAGGCCCTTAAGACTAAAGATTTGAAAGCTCCACCTGAAAACTGCAAGTGTATTTGGAACATGGAGGAGACACCATGTCTAAAGGCATTGTCTAAAAACAGACACCCAGGGAGAGAACCATTAAGAGAAGTTTGGTAGCTCTATGATACTGCAAAACAATGAAACAGCCAAAAGTTTAACAGGGAGAAGCAGGGAAAGAAACAACCAAGAAGAGCCCTCTGGGATCATCATCAACTGGGGGAGTTGGGATGGTCATGCACATGCCCTAGTTTGCCTCCACTCAGAATCCATCAGGGCAGGAGATGGAGCAGACTTGCAAGTTTTCCTCTAGCCACATGCAGACCCATCACCACAGGGCAAAAGCCTCACTGGTTCAAATGGTTTAAGTACAATCTCTGACCAAACACTCACTGAACAATGAACTACTCTAGTCAAGAGTGACTCTTAGAAACCCAGAATTAAAATTAAATTATAGTTATCTCTGGCAGTCTGAAAGATTATGTGAATGCCCAAGGTGGCACCCTCTCAAAAAAGGATCAGACAAAAAAACCTCTAAGCTACTAGTCTTTCACTGAACATGGGGAGAAAAATTATACTCCCTGATTCAAACTAGCAGCCTCATGTCATACATACATTCACAGTAAGGAATTAAAATCTAACTGGGAAAGGGAACTTAAGCATGACTTGCAACATGTTAGTGATTTATATTGACATGGGGCCACTGTCAATTTAAAACTAAAAAATGGTACCAGAGATAAGGCGAGCCAATTCATAATGATAAAAGAGTTAATCCAGTGGGAGAATGTAGCAATTACATAAACACACATGTATTTAACAGCTGCAAGATACATAAAGCAAAACGAACAGAATTGAAGGGAGAAATAGAGAATTCAGTAATAACAGTTGGCTACTCAGTACCCCACTTTCAATGGTGGATAGAACAACTAGGAGAGCAACAAGGAAATTGAAGACTTGAACAACTATAAATGAACTAGATCTACCAGACATCTATTAGACACTCCACCTAACAACAGACCATATATTCTTAATTGCACATGGAGTATTCTCCAAGATAGACCATATGGTAAGCTACAAAACAAGCCTCAATAAATTTAAAAGCATTTAAATCATACATAGGATGTACTCTAACCAGAATAGAATAAAATTAGAAATCAACATAAGAAAATTTAGGAAATTCAGAAATATGTGGAAATTGACACAATCCTAAGTCACAAAAGGGTCAAAGAAGAATCAAAGAGAAACTAGAGGATACTTTGATATGAATAAAAATGAGAACACTACATACCAAAATCTACAGAATGCAGCTAAAACAGTGCTTGGAAAGAAAGTGAAAGCTGAAAATGCCTATAATAAAAAAAAAAAAGAAAGATCTCAGATCTATACCACAGCATTTCATCCCAAGAAACTAGAAAAAGCACCACAAATTAAACCTAAATCAAAGAGAAGGAAAGAAATAATAAAGGATTGAGTAAAAATTAATGAACTAGAGAATAGAAAAACAGTGAATATCAAAACCAGAAGTTGGTTCTTTGAAAAGATTAACAAAATTGAAAAATCCTTAGCTATATTGACCAAGGAAAAAACAGAAGATTCAAATTAGTGAACACAAGGATGACAAAGAGGACCTCACTACAATCTCTACAGAAATGAAAAGATTATGAGAATACTGTGAATAACTGTATGCTAACAAACTAGATAATTTAGATGCAATGGATACATTTCTGGGAAGATACAGACTACTGAAGCAAATGAAGAAGAAATGGAAAGTCTGAATATACCTATAACAAGCATACAGACTGAATTAGTAACTTTTTAAAAACTTCCCACAAAGAAAGGTCTAAGATCAGATGATTTTACTGGTGAATTCTACACTTATAGAAGAATCAACACTATAAACTCTCCCAAAGAAATACAGAGGAGGAATACTTCTCAACTTACTCCAGGGGACCAATATTAACCTGATATCAAAACCAAAGATATCACCAAAAAAGTACAGACCAATATTCCTTATGAATGTAGATGTAAACGCCTTCTTTAAAAAAAAAGCCTAGCAAATGAAATTCAGCAACATGTAAAAACATATACTATGACTAATTGAGATTTATTCCAGAATGCAAGATCGGTACAACATACAAAAAGCAATATAATTTGCTATAACAATATAATAATGTACAATACCATCTAGTCATCTCAATAGATGCAGCAAAAGCATTTGAACATACTCAATGGTCTTTCACAATTAAAACACTCAAAAAATATGAATAAATGTAGTCTTACTCAACCTAAAAAAAGGCATATACAAAACCCCACAGATTATGTTATACTTAATCATGAAAAACTGAAAAATTTCCTCCTAAAATCAGGAACAAGACAACAACGTTTGCTCTTGACACTTCTAGGTAATATTGTACTGCACATTCTAGCCAGTGCAATTAGGAAAAATAAATAAATAAATTGCCACCAGATTGGAAAGGAAGAAGTGCAATAATTTTGCTTTGTAGATGTTATGATCTTATATATGGAAAAACCTAAGAAAATCACTAAAAAACTATTAGAAATAGTAAATAAGTTTTACAAGCATATAAGATCAATACGCAAAAATAAATCACATTTCTATATGTTAACAAATAACATTCTAAACATAAAATTGAAGAAAACAATTTCATTTACAATCACATCAAAAAGAATATTTAAATATAAATTTATTTTTTAATTTTTTAACGTGGTAGATTTTAAAAATTATTTTTATTTTAATTCCAGTGTAATTAATATACAGTGTTATATTAGTTTCAGGGGTACAATATAGTGATTTAATAATTCCATACATCACCCAGTGCTCATCATGACTAGTGCCTTCCTTAATCTCCATCACCTATTTCACCCATTCTCCCACCCACCTCCCTTCTTAACCATCAGTTTGTTCTCTGGAGTTAAGAATCTGCTTCTTAAGTATAAATTTAAAGAAGGAGGGACACCTCAATGGCTCAGTGGTTAAGCATCTGCCTTCCGCTCAGGTCATAATCCCAGAGTCCTGGGATCAAGCCCTGAGTTGGGCTCCCTGCTCAGCGGAGAGTCTGCATCTCCCTCTTCCTCTGCTGCTCCCCCTGCTTGTGCTTTCTTCCTGTCTCTCTCTCTCTCTCTCTGTCAAATAAATAAAATAAAAAAAGAAATGTAGGACCTGTGCACTTTAAACTACAAAACGTTATGGAAAGACAGTAAAGAAAATCTAAACAAATGGAAAGACATCCTCAACTCTATCTACACATTGCCTATCAGAATCCCAGCTAACGATTTTGCAGAAATCGATGGTATGATTCTGCAATTCATATGGAAATTCCAGAACTGCCAAGCAATCTTTAAAAAGAAGCACAAAGTTAATGGACTCACACTTCCTGATTTCAAAACTTACTACAGATCTATAGTAATCAGAACAGTATGGCACTGACATGAGGACAGACATGTAGACCAATGGGACAGAATAGAGATCCCCAAAATAAACCCTTTCATCTTTAGCCAATTGCTTTTTAACAAGGGTAATAAGATCATTTTATGAGAAAAGTACAGTCTTTTCAACAAATGGTACAGGATAAACTGGATATCCACAGGCCAAAAAGGAGTTTCAACTTCTACTTCATACCATACACCCTAATGAAACCAAAATAGATCATAAACTTAAACATAAGAGCTAAAACTTATATGTAAGAAAATACGTAATATGTAAGAGAATAATCTTTGTGACCTTGGTTAGGCAATGATCCTTCAGATAATGACACCAAAATCACAAGTGACAAAAAAAAAAAAAAAAAAAAAAAAAAAAAAAAAATATTGGACTATACCAAAATTTAAACCTTTTTGTTGCAAACTATACCATCAAAAAAGTGAAAAAATCCACAAAATAGGAGAATATATATACAAATTACATGTCTGATAAGAGATTTGTACATCAAATATATAAGGAGCATATAATTCCACATTAAAAAGGCAAATAACCCAATTAAAAATATATCACATATGTTTCTAGCTTCTCTAAATTTGATGCTTTACTATTTGCCTTACTCTAGACAATTTGATTATGTATGCCTGAGTTACCCACCTCTCTCATCACCCTCCCCCCCAAGGACTTTCTCTCTCAGGAATGCACTCTGCAAGTGCATACCAATCAGTCCAGAGTCCACACCTTCAACTACTTCCTTTGTCATATTCTCACACTTTGAACCACTATCCACCTACCCTAACCATGCTAGTGCTTGACAACCAGAGACAGTCCCTAAGGCTCAGAGCCTGCTGAAATAATTCAAGCTAGCCAATCTTAAACTTGCTCACCCTACCTTGTATATTCCTTCCTGTGGAAACTGCAGTAAAGGCTTTTCTTTGTTTTATTATTAACCTTGATGCTTCCCCATGTGCCTGCTCCCAGCATGGCATGCTCCCTCCTCTTGGGAACTGTAAGTAATAAACTAATGTTTTTTATTTTTTGTTTTTTATTTTTTTTTTTTTAAAGATTTTATTTATTCATTTGACACAGAGAGAGAGATTACAAGTAGGCAGAGAGGCAGGCAGAGAGAGAGGAGAGAGGAGGAAGCAGGCTCCCTGCTGAGCAGAGAGCCCGATGTGGGCCTCGATCCCAGGACCCTGGGATCATGACCTGAGCCGAAGGCAGCGGCTTTAACCCACTGAGCCACCCAGGCGCCCTAAACTAATGTTTTTTAAAACAAAGAATTTGAATTTATATATCTCCAAGAAGATATACAAATGGCCAATAAACATATGAAAGGATGTTTAACATCATTAGTCATTTAAGGAAATACAAATAAAACCACAACAAGATATCATCTCACATCTACTAGGACAGTTGTAATCAAAAACACATAGTAACAAGTGTTCCTAGGATGTGAAGAAATTGGAACCCTTATACATTGCTGGTGGGAATGTAAAATGGCATGGTCACAATGGAAAACAATCGACAGTTATTAAAAATATCATATATATAATATATATGTCATCATATATGCTTATATATATTATATATAATCTCCAAAATAAATGAAAACATGTCCTCATTAAAATTTATATGTGAATGTTAATAGTAACATTATTTATAATAGCCAAAAGATAGAAGCAATTCAAATGTCTATCAACTATTAGGCAGATAAACAACTTGTGATATCCATAACATGCAATATTACTTAGCCATAAAAAGAAATAAAATGCTAAAACATGGAGGAAACTTAAAACCATTATCCTAAAGTGAAAGAAGTCAGTCATAAAGGACCATATATTCTATGATTCCATTTATATAAAACATCAAGAATAAGCAAATCTATATAGAGACAGAAAGTGGGTTAATGGTTGTCCAGAGCTGAGGGATGGGGCAGGAGGTGACTGCTTATGGCTATGGAGTATTCGGGGAAGAAAAAGAAAATATAAAATTAGATCATGATAATGGTTGCAAAACTCAGTGAACTTACTAAAAACATTGAGATACACTCTTCAAGTGGAAGAATAGTATAATATGTGAGTTATATTTCAGTAAAGTTTTTAAAAATCTTGGAGTAGAGGTTTCTTGAACATCCACATGAAGATGCTAAGTTTGTAGCTGTAAATATTAATTTGGTAGCCATTTGTACACAAGAGAATAGATACGAGCTATCAGACAGTGGTAAGAAAGTGGAAACAAAAACCCAGCTGAACTTCTTCACTTTGTTAATTCATCATGGTGAATTTTTTTTCAAACCTTGAATACTTACTCAATACTTCTGAGTACATTTTTATTGTATTTATCATAATTGCAACTATTAACAATAGTTAATAGTTAATAGTTCACTTTTCTGTGGGCTTTGCTATTCAGTTGGCTTTGAAAGTGTCTTAATGGTAGCATAAAACTGGGCAAGATAATTAATCCATTTGCATACAATATGCCTGGGGAGTAGTGGGGGGGGAAAGCAGAAGAGAGGAGAAGAGAGGGAGTAATAGGAATAGTAATACCTTAATGACTCTGCTGACATTCTTAGGGTTTTCTATGCTTTGGCAATAACCCAGTGAGTGAGCTATTTGGCAAATAATGCCGAGGCACAGGGAAAATGGAATCAACCAAATTATTAGTAACTCCAGTGATCAAATCTCAAGCATAATCATTCTTCTTTTTTATTTATGACTTTTTACCGATGTACAACTGTATCTAAGGAAGTAATTAGACATTAAGTAATTTGTTTTTTATGATAATGGGGAAGTTAGGATTTTGCATTTGTTTGTGGTATGTTGTTTCCTCAAGGACAGTTTTCAAGAGCAGTTGATAACATCTGAAATGTCATGTGGGTAACACAGTAGAAGGTCCTCATAGGGACGCTTCCCTCTAAGTAGAAATTCTGAAGACCTTTCTAATAGAATTTCAACTATGCTTTAATTAACTTGCCTGAAGAGTGCAAGTATTATTCAAATGAAGTCTAGCAAAGTTGTTTGGTATGTGTTCAAAAGAGAAGCTAATAACGAAAAGGGAACCTCAACAAGACCGGGAGCTAACATGTTAACCCAATGAAATTGTTGTGGAGCATATTACAATTTCAAAGAATCTTCATGCCCAGTTATCTGGGAATTTTTTCTCACATTTCAGCTTTATGTCTTTCTTTTGTGTCCTCACCCAGTTCCCCTGAATAGTGGGCAGAGATTATGTGAAAGCACTCGAGGATATATTTAAGTTTGAGATTCAGAAAGAGGTTAGACGATAATGGCAAATCAGAATTTTTAGAAGACGTAGACAGATGAGGTATAATTTTAAAATACATAGTATGTTATAATTTTATGTTACACAAGAAAAAAAAACTAGTGTTCCTGTAAGAGAAACTGTATAGAATAAAGCTCAGCAATGCCTTACGGACTAGGAGACACATTTAAGAGCTATCAGGAGCTTTTGCCAAGGACATACCTTCAGATCAGAATGCTGGGTGGTGTGCGTATGGAATTCTCAGTTTAATCTAAAGGAACAAATGTTTTCAAAAGTTCAGAAACACTGATGTAAATAAACTGCTCCTTAATTTGTGAATATCGTAAGTTTGAATTTATTTTTGTTTTCCTTTGAGCATATGTGTGCATAAGATATATACGTGTGCATAGATTATTTTCATCACAGAATCATTTAATTGAGAGAATTTTTTAAATTAATTTTAAACAACTGACCTTTCCATTTTTCGTAAAACATTTCCTATGGTGTGTGTTACCCTATTATGATTGTTTAAGTATATATTCGACAAGTAATTTCTGTCCTTTCTGGTGGAGGAGCATGTCTGGTTGTTAGGAGATGCTTCTAGATTAGACCATCAGTCAAAAAGAGTCATGAGTATCTGTCCTTTTCAACTGCTTACATCTGGTCAGAACACCACTTTAAGTGACTGAGACACGAGAGACTCTGGTTAATGAAAAAATTCTAGACAAATATGCCTATAACCTCAACCATGGCTAACAGCCTGCACTATCTAAAATTTCTCCGTATACTTTAGTGGAATCACTGTTAATATACTGCACCTGCAACCTGTTTCTATTTATTCTTTCCTCATTGAAGGTAGAAATGTATTAATTGGCCACCATCTTTCAAATAATATCTGTATTATACCTCACATTTTATTTTAAAAAATTCAAATTCAGGAAGCACACACACACACAAAGTCCTATTAGAACTTCATTGACTTTCAGAAAATACATATGGGTTCAAGTCTAGGTTCTTCACTTATTGGATATGTTAATATTACTCAATGTCTTAGTAATAAATGGGGGTCGTCAGATCTAGCTCAGGGCTATTGCAAGGATTAAATGAGACAAAGCCAATAAAGTGTGTGGTACACTCATAAATGATAGCTATTATCAATGGGATGGATCACGATTGGTAAGGACTTCATTGGCTCTCTGCTCCCTTTCTTCTCATAGGTAAGAAATGAAACCCATAAAGTTAGGAAATATACTTAAAGACATCCCGAATCTATGCCTCCTGACTCCCTCCTTCACCAGCCTCCAAGGCCCTCCCGTTTCATACAGGAAACATTCCAAATTCCTTATCAGGTCATTAGTATCCTCCGTGAGCCCTGCCTACCTTGTCACATCCATTTCCTATCGTGCCGCCCACCGGCCCCACGCCCCCCACTGCAGAATCACCCCGACGTCTAGTGGGATTTCAAAATCTCGCAGACCTCTGAGACCTCCTGCCCACCTCCTCTTCTGCGCCCCCCACCCCCGCCCCGTGTTCCTTACAGCCTCCTAGCATCGCACCGACACTGCAGGGCGCTGGCTTGTTTTATATCTGCATCTCTCCACTAGAAAACAAGCTCCTGTGGAAAAGCAGCACAGTTGGTAGCACTTCTGTTTCTGCTTCTGTTTCCATCCTTGAGAGGATTTCAAGGGAGAAATGCAGGACAGTTTGGAAGGGAGCACTTTGGGCGTGAATATTCAACAACAGCTGGGAGTGGTCCACAGAGGTCCTCTGAACAAACACACGTCTTTAAACACCGTGGGAGGCAGGGATCTGAGTCCGGTATTCAAATAAATAGGGGAGTGGAGTCCGATGATAAATATTTTGCTCTTTTAGGAATAAAATGGTTCTATGGATATATTACACTCAACGAGGGATTTCCTCTGCTTTTTGTTTACCTCTCATATTCATACTTATTCTAACTGTTAGTACTTTACTTTCATCTTTAATAACACACTGTATATGTTTTTAAATCTCGCTTGTGTTTATATTTGAACAAGTATACTTAATACTTGCACAGTAGCCTGTTCTAAATGTGTGACCTATTAAATATATCTCAGAGCCCCGTAGTAGCTGATCTACACAAGATTTGTCTATCCTCGGGAAAGTCTCCTCTTCGTTTTTCAGATCTCTCTCTCTCTCTCTCTCACCCTCTCTCTCTCTCTCTCTCTCTCTCACACACACACACACACACACACACACACACACACACACACACACACACACCAGTCATGGTTAGTAGCTCTTCACTCTGTTGCAGAGCTTCTGAACTGCTATGAAGTGAGTGACAGGGAAAAAAAAACAACAACAACAACAAAAACCTAACAAAGACCAAAAGAAAGTATGACAAGGAGATAGAAAAAAGGAAAAAGAACAACTTTAAGCAAAAATGAAATGAGTGAGTGGCAGGACTGAAGTACGAGATGTTGGCACAGATCCAAAAAACTGTCCAAAAACAAAGACCGAAATAATATAAATGTTTGGCTGTGAATTAAAGGAGGAAGGGAAACTCAAGGATATGTCAAATGTATGTCAATAGCGCTGTTTCTACCCAAAAGACAGATGGACAAATGTCCGCAACCTTTGGTCTGAGTTTATGTATTGAAGTTTGTCTGTGTGCATATATGTGCGCACACAATCACGCTTAACTTTCTGACAATTTCTTAGCATCCAGAAAATAGAGAATTGAGGTATTTAAAACATTCTCAAAGACGTATCATACTTCTTTCTCAAAGGGGCAGCTGTTGGGCCCTTAACTCAGGACCTAGATCAAGCAAGCTAATTATTTGGTGCCCTTTCAAAATAGTCTTTAAGCAATTTCATTCAAATTGAGTTAGAGAAGATGGAGAGACACCAATTTCCTACTATTCACATATAAAGTTCCTTATTAATTTGCTTTCAGTGACTAAAGTAAAAAAAGGCAACATGTTTTCTGATTCTTGAGGTTTACATTCCACCTTCAATTTTTTTTCTTGACCCAAGTGTGTTTGGGAAGCATTGCAGTAAAGGTATAAAAATTCAGAGAATAAGGAAAATCACTTGTTCCCAGTAAATAGCCGTATGCTATCATTATTTTGTTTCCGAACCTTAGCAGCTGGTGACTGCCAAGTTCAGGTGACTGTCTACTAGCTAGCTTCAGAGTTGGCTGGCAAGAAGCATTTTTTTTTTTTAATAAATTTCCATTCAGGGCAGAGCCACTTTGGTGGGAGCAGGACCAATATTCACTTTGCCAATAATATAAGGAATTGCTTGTGGAAACGTGAGTTTTTTTGGCACCATATATTTGATTTATTCCACTGAAGTTTTAGCGCCCCTTACAGATTAGCACCCCTGGTGAGAACCAGCTGGCCCTTAATCCAGCTTGTCCCTCACTCAGAGTGTATTTGGTATTCAACATTGTGCTGGACTTCTTAGCACATGAGACAAGAAATAGGAGGTGTAAGGATTGAAAAGGGGAAAACAAACTGCCAGTATTCTTGGATGCTATGATTAGCTAAACAAAAGAAAAATCAGATGAATCTAGAAGAACAAATCCCAAATTTAGGAAGATTGTAGGGTTCATGGTATTCTTATAAACCAGCAACAAAGATAAAAGCTAGTAACATAAGATGTTTCCATTCAAAAGCAGTAATGCACCTAGGAATAAGCTTAGAAAAATATGTGTAAGGCCTTTATGGAGATATTTGGGAAATTTGTTGACTGACATTGAAGAAGACCCGCATAAGTAATGTGTATGCCTGAGAATGGGAATATTCAGTATTTTAACAGTACACAGATCTCCAAAATAATATGTAAGTGTAATACAACTCCAAACAAAACCCCAACTTTTTTAAATGGAAATTTCCAGATATAAAATCCTTATGGCATGGTAAATGGTCAAGAAGAGCCAGTGATTTATTTTTTNTAAGAGACTTCTAATCTCATAAAACAAACTGAGGGTTACTGGGGGGTGGGAGGGTAGGGATAGGGTGGATGGGTTATGGACATTGGGGAGGGTTTGTGCTTTGGTGAATGCTGTGAAAGATGTAAGCCTGATGATTCACAGACCTGTACCCCTTGGGCAAATAATAAAAATAAAATTAAAAAAAAAAAATCCTTATGGCATGGTAAATGGTCAAGAAGAGCCAGTGATTTAAAGGAAAAAGAATAAGGACTTAGCACTGACTCTAAGAGTCATAAAAATATATTATGAAATTATGGTAATTAAAACTGTGTGGTATTGCAATTAAAATAGACAAAAGATAATTGGACGAAACTAAAGAGCTGCAAAAGAGCCGAAGGTATACAAGGGAGCAGGGCTAATGATAGGAAGGGCATCACATATCACTGAGGGAAAGGATGGCATAATCGTGAGATTGTGTGGTTATTTGTCATTATAGAAGATTAAAACTGCATTTTTCTTCCTTACATTTCTCAAAAATACATTCCAGATGGATGAGTACTCAAATGTGAAGAGTAGAACTTTTAAAACATTTAGAAGAAAATGTACAGACTTAGCATATGACCTCATGATAAAGAATAACTTCTGAAAAAGGCATAAAAAAAACAATTCATAAAGAAGAGCACTGATAAATTTGATGACATTACAATGAAAGTTTCTTTATGACCCCCCCAAAAAAATAGACTGAAAGAAGATACCTGTGGTGCATACAACCAATGATGGTTAGTTAATAGTTAATAGTTTATAGCCATTAACAAATGTCTATGAATCATGAGGAAAAGGCAATCAGTCGAAAACAAAACTCAGCAATGGATATAAAATTGAATTGGCAAGAGAAAAAAACTCATGGACCCAATAAGCGTTTGGAAGGACCCCAACAGTGTTCATTAGGTGCAATGGGGAGTGTGGATTTGCTCGCTCCACTTCCGTCCTTCTTTTCCTATTTGGAGGTGAAGGAAGTAAAAATGTGTTTCTAGACTCTCTAACTGTGGGGATTCCAGATGGAAATTAGGCCTTGTGTCTATTGGCTGTACTAGGGGATGGGTGGGGGCAGATGTGGGGGGATGTATCACTAGGCAGAGAGAAGACGAAGCCATTTTTTCTATCCCATTCAGCTGTGTTTCCACAGGGTGGAAATAAAGGTGATCTTGCCTACAGCAGGCTTCCACCATCCATTCTTTAGCTGCCCGGGTTGTGAATTGTATTTGCAGCAGATACAGAGCAGGAGGGACTTTGGTTATGACTTTCTGGTCACTGATGGGCAGCAATGGAGTGAATGATTTCAACTCGTGATCTCCAGGGGTGGCCTCAGAATTGGAAGTTCCTCTAAAAGGGCAGGTCTGCTTTGCTTTGGTTTTACTCCGGAGGACTGGCCTAAAGCTGCCCCCTTCCCATCTTCCGATAATTTTGTAAGCTCCCAATTTCTCTATTAAAAGTCTCCCTTCTCAATATACCTGGAGAATCTTTTCTTCTTCCTGCTCTGAACACTGATTGATACAATAGGAAAATGTTAATTAAAGGTATGCTTACTTTGTAGATGTCCTATAGACAAACATTCTAAAGTCCGATAATCAAATATTGGTGAGAGCCAGGAGTAGTGTTGAATGTGAAAGCTATCATTTCTAATTTTTAAGATCAAAGAAAGAGAGAATAGGCAATATTATCTAGTGACTAAGGGAATAGGTTTCAGACCCAGGTACATAATGGTTCAAATCATCGCTCTCCTACTCACCCTGGCAGGTGATAATGCTTACTTGTAGAGTGAGAATTATATGCACTAATGAATATTATCTTTTGAGTCTGAAATGTCATAAATGGTAGATATTATCAGATTATATTTCTTCTAAATGAAACTCAAAGAAAAAATAAGTGGGGAAAAGGAGAAATTCTAGAAAATAAAAATCCTGAGGCCATATTAGAGTTTAGGAGGAAATGAGAAATTCATACTTCTTAGACTTTCCAGACTGTGGCTGAACAATGTGATGACCCATTTTTTAATCTGTCAATTAATTGTTATAATTTCCCACTGATCTATTTGTTATAATCATTACCCCCAAACTGTACCCTCAGTTTACGCTACTCCAGGCCTTTTGGCTCGATGTCACACTGTGGCCGCTGCCACTGGCCTTCATGGATTCTCTGCTGGACCCCACTCTCTTCTGCTCCTGATGGCCTTACTCTGGCCTTGAGAAGTAGCAGTGATCGTTCAATTTCCCATAACATAACTCAGACAAGAGGGAGAAAGTAAACAAGACCTGCTGAAGGCTAGAGAAAATAAGACATAAAATACACCAAATAGCTTCTACCTGCTTTAAACTGTGTCTCTTCTTAGGACTCACATATCTAAAGCAAAATTTTAAGCCTTTGTTACCAGTGACAAATCTTCCCACAACAGAAGTCACCTCCCACCCACCATCAGGATGTCCAGTTTCTTCCACACAGCAAAGGGTGGGCCCAGTCCATTCTCTTTTGGTCCCAGAAGACAATATTCTTTGCAGTTTTTGCTCTGGGATGATTGTGGGAAATTTTATTTCAGGACAAGTTCTGTACCCCAATATGATTTTTACCTGAAACCTGTTAATAATTAATTACAATGATTTACACTGCTAGGTTTTCTGATATTGAACTACCGTGGCATCCCAGGAATAAACCAAATTTGGTCATGAC